>JBBPLQ010000112.1:5008-53382 GCA_038089855.1 Royoungia palumana
CTCCCCACGAAGGTAACCAAATATTACTTACACCAGTTGAACCTGAGCATGAAGGAGCATCTTCCTTCCAAGGCACGGACTCGCTTAACTCGATGGCCGGTGGCTCAGTCGATGATCCTTTTGTCACTACCGTACCTGCGACGCCTTCGATCGGGGAAAAGGAAGACACACGTTCCTTGTCCTCGCCGTCAGTCCAAGATAGTATTTCAACTTCAGCTACGCTCCTCGTCGACGAGGAGCCCAAGGTTCTGCTCTCCACTTCTCCTGCTGTGTCCATGTTAGGCCTGCGGCAGGATCTCCATTCCTCTCGTACAGAAGAGTCTCTGGCGACGGACGTTGTACCCGCCTCATCCGTTCTCGAGGAGGATGGGAGTACAGACGTCGCCGAGGACAATGTAGATACGCCATTAACGTCAGTGTCAATATCCACCCCAATGCCCATGGCATCTCATGTTCTACCGGATTTACCTTCCTCACCCCCAACGCTGCTCTCCGAGCTCGTCAGCACGCGGCATCGTTACGATACCTTACAACATGCATTTCGCGACTGCTCCGTCGCGCTTAAAGAACTTGAGCGCGTCCTGGCCTCATCCTCACCGACATCACAAAGCCAGGCCAAATTCCACCAGCACCTCGAGATGGCTCTCGCGCGAATCGATGATTACACAAAGGACGCGCGCGTGGAGCTGGAGATCCGTGTGGCGGACGAAGAGCTCACCGTGCGTGGGTTTGAGATGGTGCTCTCCGTACCCGCGCCGCTCGTCGATGCGGACGAACGCGCTGAGGTGGAGGCGAGGGCGAGGGCGTTTGTAGACGGAACGGAAGAAGGCGTGGTGAACACGATGGACAAGTTTGGGAAGAAGTTGGAGGACGTGCAGCACGACATTGCGGTGGTGAAGCGGGCCGTGCACGGGCTGGCGACGTCCGAGGACGAGATAGAGGGCGGCGAGGCTGTCGACGGCGAGGGGGACGCCAAAGGCGGTGGGTCTGGATGGACGGCTTGGACGACAGGGTTGCTGGGGACGACTTCGACGCCGTCGCGCTCGCCGACACCGGTGCAGACGTTTGGTTCGGTGATGACATCGCCTCGCCTGCGCCACGCCAGCACGTTGCCACGGGAGACCTTCGATGGGGGGCCTGTGTCTAGATTGAATCTACGCATACCGGTGCCGATGCCGGTGCCCCCGCACCCGACGTATCCACATCTCGGGCTGGGACGCGGAACGCGTCCGAGGACATTGTCGACGATGTATGCTGTCGGTGGGTTGCGATCGTCTTCTGTTGTTGGCTTTGGCGTTGGGTTGGGCGGATCACCGTCGCCTGCGGGGTCGCGGGGTATCGCTGAGCGAGCAGAGGGCGGTCTTGGACAGATGTCCTCCGATGCGAGTGGAAAGACCGCGAATGATACCCGGGACACAGAGATACATGATTTGGGGGACGTGGAGTGATACCACTAGCGGGACTGGGACCTAAGGCCTAGGATACGCGCATAACTTATTGTAACGACCAGGACACTAGGTAAACAATCGTAAACACGTCATGTCGGCTCTCTCCCTCGACGAAGAGGTCCGGTTGCACGCTACGAACGCAGAGCGGGAGAAATACTCTCTTTTGGCTACGTTGTTTGGGATCATAGTTGCACTCGACTACCTCGAGCGAGCGTATGTCCGCGATGCGCTCACAGCCGCCGAGTACGTTGCCTCCTTCCGGTATCCCTGGCGGATGTTGAGGTTCAGCGTAGGTACTCGCCGGCATGCACGAGATTGCTGTCTCAGTACATGACGATGCTCAAGCTCGTCAAGGATTCCGTCCCCTCCATCGAGCAGTTCATGACTCGTTATCGCGTAGGCCAACCTTGCGTCTTGTGATCCTGCCTCCCACACACACACACACCCGATGATCATCCAGATGGACGCACCCGCGGCCCTCCATCGCATCAAGGTCGGCGTTCCCGCGACGGTCGAACACTCAAGCGAAGCGGGCCCAGAGACGGGCAAGTGGATCGCCGAGACGACCCAGGTGCGTGCGCACGACGGCGTCGTCTGATCCAGCCTGAACGACCGGCGTCAGAACTTTATCACGTTCATGGACGCGTTGAAGCTGCGTCTTCGTGCCAAGGACCAGCTGCATCCCATCTTGCAAGAGCTCGTCACCGGTTACGCCAGGTTCAAAGGCAGCAAGGATTGGGAGGGGAGGAGTCGGATGGTGAGCTGGTGAGCGGTGGTCGTCGGGTGAGGGTGCATGGCTTGACGGCGTCCTAGGTTGATCACGTTGAACGGCATGAAAGCGTCGGAGGAGATCACGGAGGAGCAGTCGAGACAGGTCGGTCATGCATCCATGCGTTGACTGCGAGCGTTCATCTGATGGTGCTTTGGCAGCTTCTCTTTGATGTCGATCATGCCTACGCTGAATTCTTCCGTAGCCTGAGCGGCGCAAAAGCTGACTGGAATTGACATGTTTTTAATGCGTATACGAAATATGTGTGTTATTCGAACGAGAACCTGCAAATCGAGCGCGGCGACCGGATAACTCGGTGGTCTTCATTGGAAGATGTCGTTGAAGAACGTCTGGACATGAATACAAGAGGGTGACCAGAGATTTGGGTCTACGTCCCTCCACATCACCCCCGTTCCCCTTCTTCACCTTCTGACCTTCCCTGTCCAAGGATCTCCTCTGACTTTCAATGACCTCTGCCATATAGGTTATGGGAGAGTATGGGTTGTGGGCGAGACTGACCATCAAGGTATGAAATTCAGGAACATCACTGTGAGCGATAGAAATCGAAGTCGTGAGTCGTTTACAGCGCTTGCGAGAGATTAGAGAACCGCGGGATCCAGAAGAAGGGCATTCTAAGACAGACGACATGGAAAAAAAAAGAAGAAAAAAAAGAAAAAGAAAGAAACAGAAGACATGTGACGAGCACGAACATTGGCCAGCCATAGCTCCCTCGATACCTCATTGCCTCGAAGATAGTCCAAATTCACCTGTAGCCCCTTGCAACTAAGGTTTGTACAGATCTTACATGATGCGATCCGATGCCTGGAACCAGCTGTGGAACAGAGGTAGCTGAACAAAAGGGATATTCCGTCGTCGCCCAGCGGACTGTGGCTCATTGACAATTTGGTGACCGCAAAACGTTGTGTGGTCAGCTGAGAAATGATCTTCTGTGCATCTTGATGATGCAAGTAACATAAGGTGTGCGAGTAATGATAGTCAGCTCCAGGAACATACCCGTGGTCTCATGTAGTCCTTCGTCTGAATAGTTCAAAAGTGAGAGCGGCTGAACAGTGGGACAGCTTGTGGTTCAGTGGAAGATGAAGAGGGGGAGGGAGAAGCTTTCGACGATGCCTGGGATCCCATTCACAGTTGCTTCCGAGTGTCGTTTCAAGGCAGAGGGCAGAGAACCTGTTGCTCCACTAGGAAGAATAACAGCCAGTTTGCACATAACGACCATCAACTCGCACGAAATAAGGACCTGATACGCAACATGTTTAATAGTCTCAAGCGGCCGGCGACACCGAATTGCTCCAGTAGGAAAAGTGAGTAGTTGCAAATCAATCGACTCTGACGGTGTCAAGATTATGGGCGATGTTGATGCAACAAATGTAGGAAATCTCGGGAAGACGAACGTGTGGACAGGAAGGAAGACGGAGTTTCGAATCAAGTAGTCAACGCAAGGTCACGGTCGTTACGTAACCTAGAACACGTCATCTCGGGAACAGATGTCTCTCTGATCGGCATAGAATAGTTCTCTCCGCAATGAGATTGAGATTTGGTGAATTTCTGGAATAGGGTGGTAAGCCAGTGCAAGCGGGTGAACCTAGGTGTTTCGAAAGACACATTTCCGCTGCCACGATCGTCTGGTTCTTCAGCCGTCACATGCTTCAGATCAGGCTGGAACCACCAATGACGACGCTTGTCTCGAGTAGTCCAGGCGCACCACGCGATAAAAAGCATCACTACGAGCATGAATGCGCCTGCGCCACCGCGCCATGCTGTATGGCCCGGGTCAAACCATTGAATCGAAAAGGCTGCGAAGAAGAAAATCATGCTGCAGAACAGCAATCAGCGTAATTTCCTTCATACGCCATCTAAGGTACTCACCCCCACATGAGGAAAGATTGCGGGAGACTGTGAATGATGGCAAGCTTCTCGAGGCCATGCCTCCTGTGCCATAGTCCATCCAGAAATGTGACCTAAACTAGATCAGAGATCTCACACTCGTCGAATAGTTGTGGACTCACAACTCCATGTAGGGTGGTCTCCTCCGCATGGCTGTGGCCCATCAAGACCAAATCGAGGATAATGCTCGCGACGCTTGCTACTAATGACATATAAGTAAGATATTGCTGGAAAGAGGGCACCATGCCCAACACTTGAAGGAAAGAGACATTGGCATTCAGCAGTACGGTCGCCTGAACACAAGTCAGTTCCTTTGTTCAGGAATCAAGGGTTTGGTTTGCTCACTAGTAAACTGATTTCCTTGAGTTCGGCATTCAACTTGTCGAAAAACTTGTTCCAGGCATCTCTTGTCACGGTGCCATCGACATAAATTTTGTGTAACTGCCTCACTTTGTGTACGGGTGTCATGAACAAGAACGGTGCAACTGCCGACATGAGCAGCGAAGGATGATATTGCCAGCCATATATCGTTTGGTCGAAATCGAGGCGGGCACAATCTTCCCCATGAAAGTGGAGGAAATAGGAGTTATCTGAAACTATAATTTAATAGGAGGCCTCAAAAAGTAAGACGTAAACGTACAAAATTCCGACATGATTCGACCTGTGAAGTATTAGTGGCTTCCCATAAGACATTGAGTGAAATAATGCACCTATGATGATCGCAGAATGACCATGTACATCTGTTTTGTTGGCTGCGTAAACCGGAAATAAGTAGACCAAGTGTTGTAGCTGAGGAAAAGCACACGTACGATGGATTTTTTCAACGAGATGTAAGTGACTTTCAAGCTCCTCAGCATTTAGAGGGGAGGTCGGCTTTCTCGACGTCAAATGGTCTGCAAAACAATTGAATGCATACACAAGATCAGGAGTGAAATACCCACCACATATACCATGAAGAATCATATTAATAGCCTCGTCTTTCAGCTCTTCAGTAACCTCACAGAAGTTAGGGTAGAGACTCCAGTGGCGCCTGAATTTGCCTCAGATCATCTGCCTTGATGTGTTGTGTACGTACGACTGATGAAATGGTAGTACGTCAGACTAGTGGATATTGGCATTATGGATGGAAGTCACCTACATGACACACCAAAAATGCGTGCAAATGGCCAAACCTAGTCGGCTCAAAATCATTTGGCAACCCTTGCAGTATCAGTGGGTGGAGCCTACCTTTGTGGGGAGTCGAAAGGATGCCTTGACAGTTCATGAAAATCTCTTTTGCTTCCCATCCATCCAGCCAAAAAAGACTCCTTGTTTTCGGATTCACAAAGTAATAACAACACATCAAACCTAGGTCGTCAACCTTAGGTTCCAAAGCTAGCTGAATCTCGCTGACGTTGAGGGATTCAGTGAGGCTCCGGTTCTTGATTTCAGCTTGCAACTCAGAGAACAGGAAGGTTCTGAAATACTCGACATTCTGACGAATCTCGGGATCACACACATCCACTTCTGTGAACGTTTTCTATGGATCTGTATATGAGGTCCACTGGCGATAATGCTGTTCCTGTTCACTGACCGTTTCGTTGTGCACATAGTAGAGTGTACCTTCTGGGTGCCGATGAGCCGTCCATCCCACTGGGACATCTCTGGAAATGGAAATCAGAAGAGGGAAGTGTTCTTTGCAGAAATGAAACGAACCGTATTGTCTTGGGGTACTCGAAAATCATCGCTTCGATCATGTGGTCGTTTTCGCAAGGTGCTCTGTTTTGCGATGTCAGCTCTGGGACCTGTTGTCTACTCTGTGCACCCACCTAGTCCTCCTGCGCTCGTATCGCAATACACCGGCGGTTGACATTGGGAAGAAACGTGTTCCACCTTGACTTCCATCATCTATGTCTGGTGTGATGGTAGTGTTCTCAAATGCAATAACATTACTCAGTCCTCCCCGTCCCAGCGTAGTGGAAGACGAAGAACCGAGGACAGACACATCTTGGACGGCTGTTGGAACGTGAACATGAGCGGATGGACCGTGGTGTTCTCGGTATGAGGCCTGCCCACTTGACCGCGTGGATATATGGGACATCCGGGAGGCCGACATTCGTGAAGGTGATCTATTTGACAATGTAGAGGTCTCTGCTGTCAAGTCAATGGTTCGATGGTTCGTGCTTGGAAGGTGAGAAGGTGGTGTAAGAAAGTCCGAGCTTGGCGCGTGACTGTCCTGATGATTGTGGGTATTCGTACTGGAATCCACCCCAGGAACAGCACCAATCACAACAGAAGATAGGTCCTGACTCATCGAATCAGGTTCATTGTGAATCAGGGTGTCGTCAGGGCTCCATGGAGCATCTCGAGAGTAGCGTCTTGCAGGAGTAGGTGGTGCAAGATGTCCACCAGACCGGCTTCTTTCAATGACGTAGGGCAAATCCGTTTGAGAACACGACACTCGTTTGAGAGCATCTGAAAGTGGAGGCGAAGGGATATTCATAGGGTAAACGATCCCATCAACACCATCCTGTGTGAGTTTTGAAGCCGTCGATCCTTGGTGCTGATGGAGCGTTGGTCTGTGTGAATCTGAAAGACATGTCCATCTACGAAGGGAGGAGAGGAATGTCAAACATCTACTGATCAGCCTATACGGCGCTAAACCCCAAGAGGATGCCAAGAATTTGAGAAAGCGACTCCAAGATTGAATCAATAGCTGCCTTAGTCCCAAGAAAGACATAGGGGTAAAGATATGGCGAGCCTGGAGGGAGTGGTGCTATGAGTGGGTGTAGAATAAATGGGATATAGAGAGAGGGAGTATGGTCGATATTATAGAGGCGATGTCACACTTGCTGTGTTGCTTCTCGAAACACGATATCGTCTGATGCCCGAGGCCTTGAGGCCCAGCACAAGTCTGAGAAGTAGGTCCATTCACATCACTTGAACACCACCACATGTTTAACAAGGCAGTTCAGACGCCGACTCTGTTCAAAGAGAGCTCCACACTGATACAAAACGAACATCTTACATGCATCACCTTGCTTGACAAGGTTTATAGGGTTTGGGATTCTCATAATTGCGTGGGAATGAACTTACGACGGAAAATTTTTCCTTTTTGGATATACCACAGTGTGTGTGCTTTCTCACAGCTCTGGCAGTGCGGACAGTTAGTCAGCAGTCCGTGCAGTCGCCAGTGAGAGTGACATATTGTTGATGGCCTGAGATGGGTACCAGCCAAGGGATGGTGAGCAACTCCATGTATTCCCTGATTGCTCCCCAAACCTGCGACACGACGACGTAGGGAGGGACAGTGCCCATTGTTTCCTCGAGGTAGGTGTGTCAATCAATCTTTCAAGATCATGTTTTCGCAATCGTACAATCGCAGAGGGCCAGGCGAGCTAAATTTTGAGGGTGATCAGCACAAAGGCATACATGGAGGTTGAAAACTTCTACTTCCCCGTGTCCATTGACAATTCCCTCTCAATCTGTTGTTTCTTTTCAGCCCTTTCTACGTCGGCTCCATCGACTGCGTCCATCTCTGTCATCCATATCATATCCGGTGGGTACTCAGGATTGGGCCAAATTTGGAGGGTATGAGTCTGTACCCCGCCCTGATCCTCCCACAGGAATGTATTTTTATTGGCGACTTCATTCCTGAAGGTCCAACCACGACCAAAGTTGTACGGGGCGAGGAGTCCTGGTTGGGAAGGTGGAGGTGCCTGGGTCACTATCTGACCAAGGGAGGAGAGGGTAGCCTGAGGTTGATTGTGGGCTTGCATGGGTACTTGAGGAAGCGGGGACGCAATGATGGAGAGCAACGTCTCAAGCTCAGGCGCTGCGCAGGACGGCCACAGGCCGCAACTTTGATGACCGTCTCCACCGAATTCAAAAAGCGAATGACCCCGAACTGCCCCCACTGCCCGACCCGAAACCGTGAAACACCTACTAAAATGCATGTGAACGTCAAATGCTCAGATCCTACACATGATCTAGCAATTGGATTCAATGAGGGGTCATTCCGGATCACGTGATACTTAGAAGTACTTCATGGCCACTTACTCTTAGGTGGTACTTCGAGTCGATCCGACACAAGAAAACGGGGTCTTAAAGGTACCATTGGGCAATTCTAGCTCTTCCGTCATGTCAGATGCTCGTTTCGCCAGCATCAAAACCGATCCCCGCTTCCGCCGCCCTAAAAAACACAACATCAAGGTTGTCCTAGATGATCGTTTCAAAGATCTGCTGGGAGACGAGAAAAAGGGTAAAAAGAAGAGCGGGAAGCAAACCGGTGCGTGCACACCTCTCTCGTCTCTTTCGCTCACTGCCGACCGTCCTTCGTATGTGCCACCAATAGCGAGAGTCGACAAATATGGGCGAACGGTGTCGGAGACGCGTGAAAAGGACGACCTGCGACGGTTTTATAGGCTTGAAGAAGACGATGGCAAAGCGGAGATCCCGACCGTCGTCGACTACGCGCGGGGTGCCGTTCTCATGGAGTCGTCCGACGAAGGAGAAGAAGAGGGAGGCCTCTCACCTCGTGCCCCGCTCTCGGAACACGCTACTGGGAGCGACAGTGACGAAGGTGGTTTCGTTTCCCTCGGTCCCGAACCCAACAATTTGAACGAGGACGAAGACCTGGAGGTCGATCTCGACGAAAATACGATCGCGACCCTCGACGCACAAGTTGCCGAGTACACCAAGGCTGTCCCGGAGCGAGAACAAGTTGCGGACGTCGAACAAACGAGAAGGCTGGCAGTGGTCAACCTCGATTGGGACCATGTCCGCGCTGTCCATCTGTATAAGATCTTTTCGTCGCTCGTATCTCCCACCGCACCTATCGGATCCTATGTTTCACACACCGATCAATCGATACCTTCAACAAGTAAAGGTGGGGTGAACGTGATCAGAGGGAGAGTACTTAGTGTTCGTGTCTATCCAAGCGAATTTGGAAAAAAGCGGATGGCTAGGGAGGAGAAGGAAGGTCCGCCCACCGATGTTTTCAAGAGGAAAAACGAAGAGATCAACGAGAAGACAATCTTCGAGACAGGGACTGAAGGAGACTACGATGAAGGTGCTCTGAGGAGGTATCAACTAGAGCGTTTGCGGTACGCCAACCCTAACTTCATTCATATTCATGCGAGTAGAGCGGTTGACATCGAGCACAGTTATTATTATGCTGTTGTCGAATGTGACACGGTAGACGCAGCTGCCCACGTGTATAACGAACTCGAGGGGACCGAGCTAGAGCGATCCGCCAACGTTTTTGATCTCAGTTTCGTCCCAGACGGCATGACTTTTGACGACGAACCAAGGTATGCTAGTGTCCATCATATCATGCTAGTTCGGTCGTTCACTCCAACTACACGATATCCAGAGACGAGGCTACCCAACTCTCGAACGCGCCTTACAGGGCCGTTGAATTCGTTACCGATGTGCGTACCTGTGGCAGCTCTGACTCCCATTCATGGGACTGATGCGATGGCAGGCCCTCCGCCATTCAAAAGTAAAACTCACGTGGGACGAAGACGACCCGGAACGCAACCACATCCTGCGTCGCCCGCTGACGAAAAAGGAGATCGACGAAGCTGATTTTCGCGCATACATTGCGTCTTCTTCCTCGTCCGAGGATGGTTCCGGAGACGAGGCAGGAGGATTGAAAACCGGAGGAGGCAAAACGAGGGATCCATGTAGATCATCGAAGAATGCCGAACGAGACAAACTCCGGATGCTCCTTCTTGGGGGCGATGACGACGCGCTGCCAGAAGGATGGGGCAACGCGTTCGATGATAAGGGAAGGAGAGGGGGTACGAAGAGCAAGGCAGGGGAAGGAGACGATACCGATGTCGACATGGAGGTTACTTTCATGCCAGGTCTCAGCGAGAGGAAAAATCCCGAGGATGAAAATACGCTAGAAAGGTATCAAAGGAAAGTTAAGGAGAAAAAAAGGAAGAAAGGGGAGGCTAAGAAACGAAGGGACGTCGATGGAGACAGCACGTCGAATAAGACCAACGCAAAGACAAGTTTAGACGACGGATTCTTTGGCATAGAGAGCGACAGTCAACAAGAGGAAGAAGACGCACCCTGCATACGCCCAGGTAAAAAATCGACGAAGCCCACCGAATCCTCAAGAGCCGAACTCGCTTTGCTGGCAGCATCTGACAACCCGCACGGTGAACCCGCGCATTTCGATATGAAAGCGGTGCTCAAGGCCGAGAAATTGGCGAAGCACAAAAAGTCGAGACGCAAGTCTATGAATCGTGGCCAAGAAAACGACGTGGACGACGGACCAGGCGAGATACAGGACGATTTTGTGATCGACGTCAAAGATGATCGTTTCGCTGCAATTCACATGGACCACCAGTTCGCGATCGATCCTAGCAATCCACAGTACGTCGTTTCTTCTTGCACTGCTTTCCGATCAATCATTTTTACGCCCGTCAACCCAGTTTCAAAAGGACAAAGAGCATGACGGCGCTTCTAGACGAACGTTCAATACGCCAAAAGGACGAACGCCCTTCGCATGATCCTGTATACTCTCAAAGTCCTATCCAGCAGAATGGTCGTAGTTTGCAGAGTTTAGTGGAGAGCATCAAGCGTAAAAGTACCACCGTCGATTCCGCTGAGCTGGGGAAACGGCGTAAACTCAGGGAGGGCGGCTGAACAGTTACATTGGTTTTCGTATAGTACTTGAAGTCTCGAGCTATCCCTACACTACCAGTTTGATTCTACCTGAACACTGGACCCTACCTTCAAACGTGCTCCGACTGAGACTTCTCCCATGTTGGCGCTGTTCCTTTGGCTTCATCCTCGTTCTTGGGGTCACTACTGTACACTGTCTTGCGGTCCATCGAATACTCTCGCAAGAACAACGACAAAACAAGAGTGAGGCCAGCAAACGCTGTTGTCACTTCCCATACCGTCGCGATCGAGCGTGCCCACGCATGGAGGATGGCGTCGCGAAGAGCGACGTCCTAGTTGGATCCATCGTTAGCCGACCGTAGCGACAGGCACGGATGAACACACGACACACAGGGATCAAATGTATCACGCTGACGCTTTGCGTGAGCGTCGTGACGCTGTCACTGAATCCGAGCGTGGCTATTAGTTCCCGTGGAAGAACGATGGCGATGATCGCCTCCCCAACGGCGAGCCCTACAGCACCGCCGATCGCACTAGATGGCATCGATCACTCCGTTGGCGAGTCGAACGACAGGATCTGCTTACCGAAGAAATGCAAAGGCGCTTGTCGCAGCTGCCATATCCTTGAGAGGCATTGCTGCCTGAAGTGCCACCACCGGAGTTTGGATCAAAAAGCCCATCCCGATCGCTGCGACCAGTGGATAGAGCACCTGTTCGCGGCTTTGAACGAGTGAGCATCGCGAGGCGAACTACTTGAGATGGAAAGACATACATGCCAGACGTGTCATCGAGCATGATCATGAGACCTGTGCCGATGGTGAACAGCGTAGTCCCGAACCAGATGGCTGGGCGGGTTTTCTCCATCTTACCAACGATAAATCCAGCCGCGCCGGCGATAATAGAGCACACAAAGGTGTACGGAAGCATTCTGAGCATACGAGGGTGAGATGGTCTAAAACATAGCAAACAAGGAAGAAGCACACTTGACACCTGCACCCGTAGCCGAGGAACCTAGCACTGCAGCGAGAGGTCAACTGGTGCTCGTAGGAAAGAATGTAGAAGAGAACCTTGATAGAACAAGGGAAGATAACTTTGGTCTGAATCAATGTCACGTCAAAGCCGGACGACATTGTCAAAACTCACTACATCGCTGGAAGGAAAGCAGCATTATAGAAGAATCCAATCGCCAAAAGACACCCAGTAGTCCGCGTCTTTGTAACGACTTCAGAACATCATGCGACACTCGGATGGGAACTCGCCTTGAATAAACGAGGTGGTAGGACAGCAGCGCGCGTCGTGAGTATTTCGTTGGCGCACCCGACAACCAGTAAAATCCCGCCTACGACGAGTAGGCCAACTGTTTGGGGTGCTGACCCTTTGGAAGAAGGAAAGGTATGATTTGATTAACCAGCTTCAAGAATGCGGCAGACTGACACCGTGTTTCGCCATAGTTGAGCCCCAAAAGGAGGCAAATAACGCCTGCAACCAAACTCGAAAGTCCAAAAAAGTCAAGTTCGGCAACCTGGTCGCGAAGTGGACGCTCCTGAGGTGGATGAAGATTGAGGAAGAAAAATAACAGCGCCGCCGCAAGGCTACCGATAGGTCTAAGGTTCGGCAATCAGATATTCGGATGAAACTCTGACACGCAGACGGACACGTACAGATTGATAAAGAAGCACCATCTCCACGAAATATGTTCCGTTATAACCTTAGTGCAATTCAGCATGCGGGAGGGAGATCAGAGATAGAAGACAGATACTTACACCGCCGAGAAGTGGGCCAGCCACACTATTAGGGACAGCATTAACGGATCTAGGATCGAAACTCGCGAGGGGATTACCTCGCAATGCCATATGTGGCGCCAAAAATACCACCATAACGCGCCCGGCTACGAGATCATTAGTCAAGTCAGAGGAAGAATCTTTCAAAGAGTCATCGATACTTGCTCTTTCAACGGAACGATATCCGAGATAATGACCGACGAGAGTTGCATCAGACCACCGCCACCGATCCCCTGGAGTGCTCTGCACATGATCAGCCAGGTCATACTTTGCGCAGCCCCGCAGAGAGCTGAGCCAATCTGACGCGACAAATGAGGTAACAGGCTCTGAAAAGCAAGTGAAGACGAACCAAAAATACGGCAATGCATCCGTAGAGGAGCGGCTTTCGTCCTAATGTACAGTCAAGTAGGATCACCCGTACGGAGCTCAACACCGACCGGCCATGTCTGAAAGCCTTCCATAGAGAGGACTGCATGCTCCAACTGCAAGCACGTATGCACTGGCACAAGGAAACGTTGGCTGACACAGCCGTTTGATGATGAAAGAGAATGGACGTACTTTCCGACCCAGCTGTAACTATTACCGCCCTCGAGATGGGCAACGATGGTGGGAAGCGCAATCGCGACGATGGTCTTGCCATGTCCCTGTTAAATACATTCCACGGCAGACAAAGCAAACTCACATGGTCGAGCGCTGCAATGAATAAGGTACACGCCAAAGCAAAGCTCACGATACCTAGCCTGTTCTTGGGTAGGACGTGCACTTCGACCTGTCTCCAGGAACGTCCTGGCTCTTTCCGTGCTTCAGTTTGTCCTTGATGGATGGACCGAGCGGTCATAGTCTCGAAGGGTCTTGGTTACTCGGCGTACCTTGACCATCGGTCGGAAGTGGGCGAAATTTAAAGGAGGCGTACGGATCTGATACACCACGTACACGATCAAACATGAGCCAGAGTGTTACCGCGACTCGTTCGCTCCTTTTAATAAAACCGAATAAGCGTTGTCGCAACTTTTCTGTAACCATGCTTGATGAGATGCACGTGGTATTTTGTGATGGTCAAATGATGATGAGGCCAAGGTTCCGCGGGACAATGATAAACGAGAAAAAACACGTCTGGAAAACTTCGAACCACCTCTGCACCCGATTTGTGGAGTCTTTAGGCCTACATCGATACATCGTGATGGACTGTCGCTGCCCTGTGGTGCAGCTCTTGTGCATCCAATCACCAATAGGGTATTCGTAAAAGGGTCTTTCGATCTTGACGTGCGTATAGTCACCGTGAGATACCGATCGAAGACGATAATTTAGGATGAGGTTCTTATTCTTGAATTCCGCCCGGCGAGGCCTTGGCCAAATGCGCGCGTCATAGATAGCGTGTCGTGGTCAATGATTCGGAAAAGTGGAAATCTCCTCCGAGTCACGAATGAATTAATGACCTTCGAACACCTTTTCGCACGCTCCTGTCCGTGATTCAGAGCGTATCTCCCGCGAAGAATAGCAATCTATACGAGAATCAGCGCAAACCTAATAAACGAACCCTTCCAGTCGTGTTTGGATTCTCTCGGTGACGAGTGACCACGCAGGCAATGCTAGTGGTCAATTGAAACATACCGTAGATAAGCATCGCCAAGAGAGCCACGTCGACATGGGTCAAGCTTGTGGTTCGATGCCAACATTATCGTGGTAAACCTCAGTTCTCGGAGGTCCCGATCATACCTTCGGTTTCATAATCACGCGATCCACGTTCACGAGCCCGAGCTTTCCCAAGCCAGCGACTGCGTCACTGTGTCCGTATGTATACTGCGAGATCAAAGTGTAAAAAGTAACAAGAGAAGAAGACAGTCTAATAAACCATAAATGTAACATGCAGCATACCGGAAAAAACACATCCGGCCACTATCCAAGGTATGTCATGACCATCGAGTGAATGGAAATGCAAGAAAAAAGTGCGCCCACTTCATTCGTGCAACGTGTCCACGCTCACTGCACGCGACGACGGCCTTGGCGCCAACGTCGTCAAACTAATCTGTGATCCGTTCCACGATCGTGCTGTCATCGATGACAAGGGTCCAATACCGTGCGATACCATCGACGCCGTCTCGTCCGACATTGAGACGGATCCCAACGTCGGCGAGGATGTACGTGAGTGGTATTGCGACGCGGTCGAGGTGCCGATCGAGGGTTCATAATGCGGAGGCGAAGTGCGCGTGGTGGTCGGGGTTACCGGCGAAGATTGGGTATGCCGGAGTATGGGTCGCGGTGAATGAGACATGGTGTTCAACGGTGGGGGACGGGGACGGGATGAACTGGAAGAAGAAACGAACCGACGGAGAGGGCGAAGAAGCGATGACGATAAAGTGGATGGTGTGTTCTGGGAAACCGCACCTTCTTCCATCAAATACGCATTGTCGACGCTGCGCTTCAACGGTGTTCGCCTTATTCGTCGCCAAGCGACGCCAGACGGTCTACGCAGCCGGAGAGCCATGCAAAACAAGAGAGAGAGCACAACAGTGTAGAACAGAAACATGACCGGCGAGAACCCAAGCGATTCTCTCGTCAACACAGGGGGTAAATGTTGCGATAGCTTTTCCTCGATCGCATCCAAGTCTAAGAAAGGCGGCCGAATCGGTGTGATAGGAGGATTCCGCAAGTTCGAAGGTATATCCTGCACAGGGTCCACGAGAGGTCGACTATCACTGGCCAAGGGTTTTACCTCTTTGCTGGCTTCAAGGACCATTTTCCCAAGCGTCCAACTAATCGCAATGCCTCCAACCGTATCGACAGACTGGAATACGGGTTTCCCGAGTCCCTTCTTCTCAGCCTGTTGAGCAACTTTTTCGCCCTGTGTAGTGGAATTTCCTCCAGGGTCGACGATGCGAGGCATTCCAATGCCTTCATGGAGTACGTTTGCGACCCATGCTGCCTTGAAACACTGCATTTGCAGTCGAGAGATTTCTACCCTGTCTCCCCATTTGCCCGTCTCGATAACCTGTCCGTTCTGCATCACCTCTCCGTCTCCACCAAGTAACCCTGCCTTCTTCGATGTTTCGTGCTGCTTAACGATCCCGTTCCAATCACGGCCACAGAAATCTGTCGCGGCGCGTTCATACTGAACAAAGTCATAGGGCCCGCCGAGACCAAAAACGTGTTCCGACGAATACCAATACTCGGAGACGCCGATAAAGTGCGAGGACGAAAAGTTGATCCGGGGCACATGAACACCATTGAACAAACACGGCGCATCCTTGCAGGGCGCGTCCTTGTTGAGAAGCGGCGCCGTCTTTTGTAGGCATTGCGTGAAGGAACCGGTACCGAGCAATGTGTGTGATGTCGTGTGATGCGCGGGTGCTCCCTCATACGAGGGTAGCGTCTCCGTGAGCGTCAAGTCCTTGGGTAAACACGGGTCCTGTATCGTCTGCGACTCTTCCCCCTCCGTACGCCCGATCGCCGCGGCGACATACCGCTCCCTCGCCTGATTCGTCCCATACCCCAACCACGTCGTCACGAACACCTTGTGCTTGACGTCCATCCCTCCCAACAGCCTCAACCGCACGTCCACCAACGCAGCCTCGCTCCCCCTCTCCGCCACCGCAGGCTCAAACGCAATCTGCGTCGACGCACCCCCCATGTCCAAAAACCCGTACGTCGTCTTCTCGTCCTTGTGCCCGCCCACGAATCCGTCCATGAGATAGTTGACAGCGATCCACCCAAAGAGGCCTTCTTCCTCCCCGGTGATGATCTGCACGCTCGCGCCGCACGGCCCGTCCTGGGACTCGGGTTCGAGACGAAACGGGGAGGTCCGGAGATAGGTGCACGCCGCGTTCAACACCCGGGCTTGTTGGAGGGGCGTCAGCAAGCGCATTCCCGCCGTCGCGAGAAGAAAAAGGGGCGTGTCTGATTCGAGCGACGGTGGGATTTGCGAGCGCGCATGTCGAATCAGAGGTTCCAGGTAGCCGGCCACTCCCTCTGGGTTGTCCCCAAACGACGATAAGCCTAGACACACAAAGAGAGGGGAACGTCAAACGTTAGAGATGCCGGAAGAGGTGCCCAACGGAGGCTAGAGAGGAAATGTAGGAGACGCACCAGGCTCGGCCTTTTTGATCCAGTCCTCTCCGTTTTGAACGCCTTTCTCTACCTGGGGTAGCGTGTTCCGAACCGCATCTCCATAGTCTTCAAGTACGACTTGTGGGTCTTTCCAACTGTATATTTGAAGTCGCGAGCCAGACGATCCAGCGTCAATAACAATTCCGAATCTGCGTGAAGCTAACCAGGCATCGCTGGATGTCGGCGGTGGCATTGACAAACATCTACTGAAAGAAACGAATGTGGAGAGCTTTCACGAAAGCCCGTGTTGTGTATGATACAGTACGGGGACGTGATACGAGAAGGGGGCCGTGTGGAAGAAAGTGTAGATCATATGCCACGTCGTCAATTATAAGAGACTGTCAAAATCCCGCGCCCTCATTCGAGGCACCAAGCTGTATACTACCATCAAGATCGAGAATACACTATTATCACACTGAGATATAGAGCATGTCCGCTTGCCAAAGGATTCATGTTCACGGTCTCAAGACGGTACCTCGCCGTGGCCGTGACCTCGTTCCACCCGGTGTAACCGCCGTTTTCTTTTCCTCTGATTTCTTGTTTGAATCGATACCTAATGCCCTCGCGCATGCTGCCCGAAGCCTCATCACGTCGTCTACCCAGTCCGTCTCCATAGCTTTGCGAGCGCCTAGGTCGTGCAATCGCTGCTCCTCCGCGGGAGGGAGAAGCGGAGCAGAAGTACGTTCGCCACATTGCCAAAGGATAAGCTGTTGGATGGTTTCAGGGAGGAGGACATTGAGACAGTACTGTAAGGGAGCACCGATCAGCGGCTGGGTCGGAGTGAGAAGACTTGCGCTTACGTCGAGTTTCTCAATGTCAGATAAAGTCTCAAACTCCTCACATACGACCAGCACACTCCTTTGAGGGAACGTCTCGGGCTGTTGGTCTTCGTTCGGAATAGGAGTGAGTGGACTGGGCTGGGAAGATGTATCCTATAAAAGGGATTAGGGAGACATCCACGGCGATAAGACCACACATTACCTTGCGTATCACCTCTGCTAAATCAACCTTTAACCGAGGTACCTCGGGGTGTGATGGTAATAGTGACGGTTCGGTTGCGACTGCTTGCGAGACTTCAGCCAGAAGCTACTGTGTGTTCAAAGTTAGATCTCATGGGTAACTGTGATATAGCATACATCCAATTGACTCTTGGATGCCAGAGAAGCTTGGGCGACTATGGGGCTCAGGACTATGCCGTTCGTAGGGGTAGGTAACGACACTGGTTGCTAAACTCACGGCTCGCATGGAATGCATCAAGACTGACTGGAATGCACGTTACCTGTTCATGCCCGTCAACAGCCATAATAGAGCCCTCGGCGGCCTCGACCTGCTTGTCAGATTCGAACGGGAGTGGAATCCTATTCACCAAGCCATGGTTCTTATCCGTGCATACAGCCTCCAGGACAACCGTGCCTTCGACACCTTGCATTGCATCGTCCTCCAAAGGATCACGAGGCAAAGTCGCCATCGGTATGACTTTAGGAGAAACAGCTTTGACACTGGTTCCTTCCTGTTTGCCGCCTGGTTCCTCTGTACCACTGGCTCCGGCCACGGTGTCTAGGCCTTTGGGCTCCGGCTTGCTGTCCCGAAGTACCCATTTACATATCGCCTTCTGGACCCCCTTCACGAAACGTGCATCCAAACCCCCCCTCACGCCTGCCGACTTCCACAACCCACTCCTCGCTGACCCACCCTTCATGAACGCTTCGTGCTTGTTTCTCGCGGGTGCATATTGCTTATTCAAGATCGCTCGCAAGACGGGTTTCACATACGCAAGCTGTGCACGAACAGAAAGATCTCCAAAGTCATCTGATGGGGGTGGTGGCGCCAAACTGTTGGGATCTTCGACGTTCACTTGATCATCGGTATCGTCCTCGCCAGCCTCGTCTCCGGACTCGGGATCCTCGATTGTCTTGACTGCGCTCTCCCACTCTCCGAGTGTACAACGGGCGAACTCCTCCTCTTCAGAGGTCCAGAACCTATCCCTACCAATTACGTGAACTTCATCGTCCAAGAATTTAATCTTGTATTTCTCCTTGTGACCTGGGGCGTGTTCTAGAATCTGGGCTGGCCAATAAGAGCTTCCCGTTTTGGGGGCCATAGCGAGAACGAGTTCGCCAGGAATCTGGAGCGTCGGATCTGGAAGACAGGGCGAAATGCTGCGCGGCGTGTCCTCGCTCATATCGTCTTTCATGTTAGCCTGGGATCGCTGTGCTTTCAATTTTCTCTTCGGTCCGGCTGCCTTTGTCTTTTTCCGAGCTAATTTGTGCAAAGATAGCCCAAGATCGGAGGTGCCAGGATCTGTGTCGTCGAGAGAGTCGTAAGTGCCTCTATCTGCAGCGTAGGTAGACAAAAGGGCGGGAAGTCCATCTCGTTCGAGTGTCGAAGCCTTTTCCATACCCTGAACGGCCGATTCCCACCTATCTTGGATAGACGTATCCTCCGCAAAACGTGGTTTTTTGGTAGGAGGGCCGTCGTTGTCCCCTGTGTACGAGCACGTGAGACAAAAAGTGGCACGCGAGAAGCGTTTAGCACCACTATCGTCATTAATGGGTTGGACGTTGGAGGAAGAGGGAGCAAAGATCGTACACAGGCCTGTGCTAGTAGAGGACGAAGACGGAAAGTCCCCGAACAAGGATACACGGAGAGGTTGTTTCTGGACGACCTGTGATGACGCATATAGAGCACCCTTCTGACCTTGATGTATAACTCACCTGAGCGGGCCACCACATACGCAGCTGCTCGAGACCATCCTGAGGCTGTGCACTGTAGTCCGCAAGTGCGCCAGACTGGCTGACGAGTACCCAAACAGAATTTCCAATATCCCAGAGAGACTTGTTTACGTTTGGTTTGTTCTTCTTTTGCTTCCGCTTGGGAGACAGGGGCTGTGAAAGTACGCTGAACTTTGACGCGGAAGGCTCCAAGGCACGAAGTGACAGGGTTTTCGAAAATGGAAGTCGCTTTGGAGAGCCGTGAGTGGACGGTTTGGGCAGGAGAGTGGGTGAGGGTGGAAGATCTTTGGTGAGCACGGTGGGCGAAGTCGGTGGACTAGACAAGGGTGACGGGGACGCCAAGAAGATGGAATCGAGGACGTCGTCCTTGCGAAAAGAGGCCTTGCGCTTACGCGACGTAGTCGCCACAGCGGGTGGTTTGGCCTTGGACACATGTGACGGGGGTGCTGGCGTGAAGGTGGCCATGCGCTTGGCTGGTTTTGTCAACTTTCTCTCCGGAGATGAAGAACTGCCTTTGAGCGGGGAAGAGAGATGCTTCCCCGTTGCACTATAGCGATATTTGATGTTCTTTGTTCTCTGAGCAGGTTCACGAAAAGGGTTTGTTGGCGACGGAGAGTCGCCATCCGAGCGACCCGGCGAGTCTGTCAGCTGGTCTGCAAAGCTAGCCGAGGCTTTCTGGGCTGCACCACGCGCAGGAATGATGCGGGCTGCCAGACTCTGTGGACTAGACATGTCAGTAGCTGTTGCGTCCAGGTCACGCCGACGTCGTGACGCGCTCAGTCACTTCACTTACATAATCACTCACCTCCACCTGTGGCAATGCAACCCTCATTTTGCACGTCCGTGCTCAAGTCATGTACCTTGTGTTGTCCACACGACGACCGTCCGTCTTCTGGTTGGTCCACTCTATCGCCATCGACTACACCTGTTTGCAGCTCGAGCTCGAGCTCTGTCTTCCGCGTGTAGCGCAACGATGCATCCAGATATGAAATCGTGACCCCTAAGATTATCGATGATTCACACCCTGCTGCGACGGCACCCGTTCGGTCAACGTTCCTCTCCATGTTCTTTTCGTTGCGTGCTCAACACTCACGACGACACGGTGTTGAGTTGGTCGCGTTATCCCCACCCCTCAATCCGCGATATCTCGTGCACAGTATTGACATGCCATCCCGTTTCTACCCAGTTTGTGTATGGCCGAAAACCATCTCCGAGGAAATACGCTGCTCAGAATTGCTGCTAGCGAGCGGTGGCGGCAATGTTCAGGCAATACGAGAAAGCCTGCGAGATGAGTGGACTCTGAGTGGACAGAAGTTGGTCCATGTGTATCAACTTCCAGTCCTGCCTCTGGGCATTGCCGTCTAGACGCGTTGCCGTGCCTGCGAAGAAACGATTATCGACGAGACAATTTTGTCTCTTCCTAGGTGGTGCGTGCAGGCACCGCATCCATATGGCTATCTTTGCTCCTGCCTATTCCTAACATGAAACCACGCTCTATTACGTTGACATACAGGAGTTTGGTGAGTTTTGTCTGTCTTCCCTCCTTCTATCTTTCTTCCCGTGTTCCCCCTACTGTCAAACTTGAGTTTGATGCTGACAACTGATCTCATGGCGCCTCCGGTCTCGGACCGCTCCCTTCTTTGTAACATAACCATTCATCCTGCCTTGAGCTCTCTCGGCGAAGCCCCCTCCATTTCCAATCATTGAACTCTAAATACTTTCTGGCTACCGCTTCCTGCCTTGCTCGACACCCCCTTTTCACGTTCGTCGACTTCCGTCCTTCCTTGTGCCACCAACTACGTCTGTGGTTGGTTTCAAATTCTGCCTTCACCACCTGACATGCCTCCGCCTTAACGTCGTCCTTCTTCCACTGCACTCGCCACAAACAACCTCAAAGCTATTCACGATCGTCGAGCGTAATTTGAGATCACCCCTGCCACCGACTGCCGTTCAGGCCCAAGGCTCTCCCTCAATCTCCATCGTCAGACTTTTCCATTTTCCCTTGCCAGCTTTCACAGCATCAGGAACAACAATGACGCAACGTTTGTATCTGTCCCTCTAATGCCACATCGCCGGTCACAACTACAGCCCCTTCTTCATATTCAATCATGCTCGTTTTATTTATGAAGACGGACGCACTCTGCGTTTGAACCTCTCTAAATAACGCCATTCCGATTCCGGTCCACGTGGACAGCCTCTCCGCGTGGTCTCATTCCGCGCGCACGTTATCGCACGTCGTGTTTGACGAACGAGGACGGCTTTTCCCTCGCTCTTAGTAAAACGCACTTTATGCGGGCGCCCGCGGGTAGCGCCGATCTCCCAGTCGCGCCGATTCATTGGACGATGCACGTCTGAACGCACATCGCAAAGCCGTCGACGTCTTCGAACGCGTGTCGCCGTCCAGCTCGCCAGTCATCCCATTTATCATCCACCCAACTCTTCCTTCCTGGGGTCCGTCTGCCAAGTGCCCCAGAAGCGTGTACCTGATTGGTCAGCTTCGAAGCCACATACAGCATATACCTTTTTTTTTTTTTTTCTGTTCTCGTTCGATCGTTTGATGGCACGGGGTTCATATGACCATAAACACAGCATATAATATGTATCTGTGATCGCTATCCCCATGTGGTCGACGATGGGCCCCGGTCGTCGGCTGATGCCGTGCATTGCACGACCTGGGTTCCCTGTCCGACCGGGATCACAAACCAGATCCCAACATCCCGAGCACGCGAGCGGCGAAAAGCAAAACGAACGCAATCGGAAGACCGGATGTGAGCCCGAGCGAGAGGTCGAACCCCTCGACCCTCGGCGTACCCAAGGGCCGAGTGATCGAATACATTCCCCGCTCCCGACGCGGAAACTTGCCAGATCGATCTCCATGTTACGCGTCGTCATGAAAGGAATATCGGAGCGGACGGCAACCGTTGCCTTGATGACCCTACACAACTGGATGTAGTAAGCAAGCGTTGGTCATCGACTCACCGCAGTCAGCATCGCATGCATAAACGCTAGATGTGTATGTACGAGATACCATATTACGTGTCATGATAACGATTCTTACCTCGTCCGGTATATCACTCTGTACCGCCCATGTATGCCCAACCAAACTCTTTATGACCCACTGGGGCTGCGTTCTCATCATCAATCGCAAAACCTCCGCGCAGTGTTCTTGTGACGGCGGCTCCAACAATAACGAGAACCCAAACCGGTGCAATCGATGCCGTTCATCTCATATCGATCCTGCTCGTTTGAAATACGAGCATGCCCGTGGATTGGGGTACCGCAAAGATGAAGACGACAATAATGGGCGATGTGAACAGACGTGCGCCCGAAAAAGTCCAACAGGTTTACCCGCACTCTAAACTCCGATTCATAAAACCTCGCCCGCTCATTGGACGCGTCGACCAAACCTTGGGACAGCCTCGCGCGAGACCGAAACAGGCAACAGCAAGTCCAAGTCTTGGCGGCACTGGTGTCATACGCATGCCTCTGTCTTGTTTTTGTCGCGACAAGATCGGTCGTCGTACGACATCATCAAGGCGACAAGGATGCATTGACTCGAGTCGTACGTCAACGCATACGCGTGACGTGAGAGAGATGCGGTCGATGAACGCTCTCACTGGGATTCCCAACCCGAGGACTTGCCCTCTCCTCGGTCCCCGAGAATCACACTCGGACGTACCAGCTCGACCGAACGCGTCCAGTAAAATAAAAAAGAAAAAAAAGAAAAAGAAAGTCTAACCTAACCTAAGCTTGTCCGACGCGACGGACTCGGTCGATCTGCGTCCTCGGCATTGGTTCTCCCGAACCACGGCCGCTTTGGCGCTGCATCGCAAACCCCCCTCTCCTCCGAAATCGGATTCGCCCGAGGGTCCGCATCAGGATCACCATCTGTCTTGTCTCGAACGCGCGATCGTACCCGATAAACGCGCGTTCCCGATATCGCGCCTGTCAATCGATTCCATCAGCGCGTCAGTGATCACCCCCGTCGAGAGACGAGCGTGGCGCTTGGATGCGCTTGTCGCGAGCAACGAGACGTCGTCTGCGCGTCATCGGGATGATCAGAATAAATAAATAAACGGACGCGCACGCTCAGCCTCAGCGTCGAAAGTCGACTCGTCGACGCGCCCCTCCCGCGTACCGCATCGATACCCTGTATCGGTCTGGTCGATAACGGCTCGCGGAACACCGCCGTGATGGTAGGCGAAGCGTCGGCGCACATGAGACTTGGAGCGAAGAAGCGGAAGCAAACAAGGAAAGAAGAGAAAAAAAAAGACCGAAAGACGCGCCACGCTCGCGGCGATGACGCTTCAGCGTCACACGCTTGCCAGCCAAAAATAAAGTATAAAAAAAGCGGTCGTACGATGGGACGCTCGCACTACAGTACACGTCACTCGGCGTTGAGCGTGACGAAAGCGAGGCCGTCGTGGCGTGCCAAGGCGTGGTACGTACCTGTACGTATCGTCGTCCAGTGCATCCAGGCCATCTCGTCATCCGATGACTCGCTGGCACGAGCATGCTCTCGTTCAGTGCCCCCATACAGCCCGCATACGACGAGTTCTATGTCCACACGGCCCCTGTGTGATCTGTGTCACGAGTGAATGAACACGTTGTGGCGTGGCCAACGCGTGCGGCGCGTCCCCACGGGCCTAGACGTTTAACATCGATGGCAATCGATGGCGCTTCCACACATGAGATCGGCGACCCTGATGGGCTTCCTCGAACTCATGGTTTAGGGACCCACCCCAAAGCCCGTGCAGACAACGTTGACTCGGTGACATGTGTCAACGACGTCAGTCCCCACACCGCACGATGATGATGATGGTTACAAGTCTATAATGAATTGGTGTGGTTGCAACGATGCGTGACGCTACGAGGTACACCATGCATGAGGAATTCGAGAACCGGAAAAACTGCGCACATGGTACTAACTACGACATGCGTGGAAAACACAGACGGAGAAAAAAAGAACACACGGATACGGTATCACGAGAGAAAAGAAAAGGCTCATAAGTTATCCTGAATCAAGACGACATGCAGCAAGATAGAAGCTGATGTGGCGAGAAAAAGAAGACGGGAGTAAAAGGAGAGTGGTTGTGCGTGCTTAGAGCTACAGTGTGGGTTCATACAAAATGCTTAAGTTGTTGAAACAGTCTATACGAGTCGGAAAAAGAAATTAGGAGTGTTCCATGAGGCTGTTGACCTACGACATATTCTTTAAAGCGTCCTTTTTCGCATCACAAGAACCTTGACTGCGTACCAAAAGCGGAAACAAAGGAGAACGGAAACAGAAATCCAAATGGGAGGGAAAGAGACGGAAATGATCAACGATCACGGGATCGCGCACGGACCGAATTAAAAGAGTGTCGGCGCTGAAGGATTTTTCGAGAGGGACGTAAATCCGAGGCAAAGCTGAGAAGCCGACTAAATAGCGGTTTTCTGATTCCGCCACTACTACTCGCACCCGAATAGGGCGAGCGCGGCGATGAAGCTGATTTAGTGGTAGAGCTTGCCGTGTAAAGGGACGGTTCGGGTCCGACCTGTACATGGCCGGCCGTCAGCAGACCGTTCCTAGTAACGAGAATGAAGGGGAAGGGGGCAGGGGTTGGAAGAGTACCTACCAGGACTTTTACTTTTTGGCCGGGGGTAGGGATGATGTAGTAGGTGCTGCCCGAGTCACCGCTTGCTGCGTCACTGATGGGAGTCTGCGCGCGAGAGGGGGGTCGGGGCCCATAGCGCGGTTCCTCCTGTACAGAAGAGAGATTGCTGCGGACGGGATTGTAGGGGGTCGCCGTGATACGGGGGTATTGGGGGAATCCAGACCCGGTCGGGGCAGACACGGTATAAGTCATGCCGGGAGCTTTATGTGGAGCGTAGACAATAGTAGGCGGGGCGTAATGATCGCTCGCATGGTGATGCCCTGCGGCATAAACGATCGACGGCGGGGGTCGATTGCCACGTGAGTGTGAGTGACTGGGGTGCTGATGATCGTAAGGGTCATGAATGTGCTGCGAGTGTGAATACATGACGGGCGGGGGGGCCTCGACATGATTTGGAGGTAAACGTGGGGGAAGAGGCTTGATTACCTCTGGCTCGTCCTCGTGGGAGGAAGCCTGCGCTGGCTGACCGCGCTGAGGCTCTGATGACCGACGGGGTCGGTACGTGCCCGTGGGACGATGGGGTTGCGCATTTGGGTCAGAAGGGAGGATGTGGATCTCTTCAGGAGGTGTCGAGAAGTCGTCACCATATGCCTTTGGGAGACTGCCATGACGTGCAGCATGGTGATGGGGAGGGGCACGTTCACGGTCATGATAACGGGGATGGGGAGGGGGATAGACATCTGCGGCAGACCTGGCACGGTCGTGGGAGGGGTAGGCGGTGTGGGGCCGAGGACGGCGGGAAGGGTCACTTCTGTTCTCGTAGTGCCAGTGGGAGATGGGTATGTCTGCGCGACCGCCACCGTATCTGAGGACCATCTTTGGGGGGAGTGAGTGGGAGCTGTCGTCCGAGTCGCGGTCCTCTATCTCGCCTGCGACGGAGGGGGGGCTGTCTGGGGAGTGGAAGTGGGCGTTATAAAGTGGATGGGAATGAACCCAGTGGGCAGTGCGGTCCCTCGAGTTTCTAAAGACCTCGATCGATTCCGGCGAGGTTGTGTACTCTGTCATGGGGAGGCAAACGAAAAAAAAGAGAGCGGTGCGTTTTTATATATATATACGCGTATTTGTCTGAGATAGTTACGAGATGAGATCCATCTCAGATTCGTCCGAATCGTATTTCCGGGTTGGCCAGATCAACGAGCCCAACGCCAACCCAACGAGGCACTTCATTAAATGCCGGGTTCTGTCCAACCTCGTCCCACAGCAGGAGGCAATGTACTCCCAAATCAGGCCACTCCCACAGTCCATACATGTGCGTCACTCGCCAGGAACCCAGGCAGAGGGCACTGCTCTCCTCGTCTCGGACGCGAACCGTTCACCCAGCACTCTGACTCGAACAATCGCAATCAGCCCGATCGAGCGCACACCGCAAGGGGCGCCACATCGATCACCGTCGTTCTCTCTGGAACCTCCTGGGCTCACAGGACACCACCAGTCGAACCACCGGTCTCTGCACACAGGACGAACGCCATTCACACTCCCCGACCAGCCTGAGAACGCCGTGCCCGAATACGAACCAGACGACGGGCATTTATACCACCTACCGACAGACGGTAAAAACAAACGTGCGGTGTGACCACGCCCGTCCGTGTTTCCCAATCATGAGAGGACCACGAGCGACGGCGATGAAGCCGTGACGCGTCGTTGCTTATCACAGGACGGCGATGAGCCAACGTTGCACAGTTCCATTGACAACTTATTGATTGAGAGGGCACGTCTCTCGTACGCCACGAATGGGGTTTTCATTTGTACACAGGTCCTGCGTCAGGTTTCGTACATACCGTCGAACCTTTGGAAATTTCCAAGCTGAAAAGAGGTCTGCACGGACGCGTCCGTGTCGGGCTCGGATCGCCTAAATCGGTCCGTCCAGGGCCGCGTCTGAATCAGCTTACGAGTGCGATGATTCAGAACGAGCGAGGGTCGCCACGGACACTCCCGGAAACACGACGCGACTGCCAGGAACACGTCCGTAATGCATCTTGCGAACAAGCATTGCATTGCGTGATGCGCTCGCGTAACTCATCAACTCGAGGGGAATCCGGCAAGCACGTATCGCATCTCCGCGGAACCTCTTCTCCTCCATTTCTCCCACAAACGCACCACGTCTCTAAACAACCGCAACGGGTCTTGTTTTCCAACCGGAATGCACGACAATATGTATCGAGTGTAGTAGATTGAGCAGCACTAGACAGAAGAGAGAAAGAAAAAAAAGGATGAAAAACCATTGCGCGTACCATGCCAACAGAAATTAGTGTACTGAGCAAACAAGTAAAACAGGAAACGTAAAAACGCGCGCGGAACATTTCGTTGGAAAGCGGGCGATGTTGTTGTGGATGGGATGAGAGAGACATGAGAGTTGTGGCCGCTACCCTTGACACAAAAGACGATATGAATGAATGGAACGGCCTTCATAATGGAAAACAAAAGGGGAATCTAGCGTGCGTGTCACACCATCGAAAGTCGGCTGATCTGTTTTCGCCCATTGACCGGGAGGGTACTTGCACGCCCCACGCCACCGTGGTCAGCATCGAGGTGGAATCCCGGAGGTAGCGTTTGTGGTACAGAAGGGAATGCATCAAAGATATCCTTGTCCAGAAAACTCGAGGCAGGCGAGAACTCGGGGTTCGAGTCACCAGTCGATATCCATGACGTCGGTCGCGCACCCACGTCCACTTCATCAGGATGACTCTCCGCCGACAATTCGGCAGGAAATGAAAGCGACAGACTCGGTTGCGATGATTCGTACAATGAATTCCGTTCCGACACTGCGTCCATAGGGTCACCAAGCGCGTGTTACAAGATTGACGAGAGACGTACCTTGCTCTGCCGTACTCACGTTCGATCTCGTCCGATTCCGGTTGAAAATCTTGTCCGCAAACGAACTCGAACGACTGACAGTCGGGCCACCCCTTTTTGGAGACGAGCTCGGCCAAGCAATACCGAATCCTTTGCGCTTACCATTATCAGACGGCGTCGCCACAGGCGACGAATCTTCCGACGACAGTGACATGCTATCCCGTGGATAAGTACCGGGCATGTAGCCGGATGATCGTCGGCCCAAACGGTAGATATTTGGGAGGTATCTGCGTTGCGAGAGCGATCGTCCCGAGAATGTCGTGGATGCGAGACTTCGTCCGTCCGTTTCTTCTCCCTCGGGGATGTCCCCGTCGGCCAAGGGTTCTCTGATGGACGGGATAGATACGGAACGCCCTGATTGTGAACCGCTGTCGACGGAAGGTATAGGCGCGTGCTCAGTGAGGGTGGAAGCCGACGCATGTCGAAGATCTGGTTCAAAATTCGCGCTGGTAGGCGTCTTCGCGAGGTCTCTCTTCTTGTCATCACCTTCTGTGAGCTTCAACTCCAGTAATGCCGCATCCTCTAAAAGCACGGCCAAATCGCCAGGATTAGGACTGGCAGACACGTCGACGACTTTGCCAGAGACGCGTCGTTGCTTCGTAACGGCAGGTGGCGCAAGGTTGGACGATCCAGGTGCAACCGGCGTCTCGGTCACCCTGCGGTGCACGACAGCCTTGAAAGTCGACCTGCTCAGACTAGGTGCTTCGGTTGTTAGGTCAGGTGAGGGTATGCTGGAAGGAACAGGCTCCGCGGGACTAGGTACATGAATGCTGACATTGCTGACACGCGAAGTCGCGTTCTCGGCGGAAGGGAGTGATGTTGGAGGACTGGAAACGACAGTCTCCGTGATAACAGGCGTACATTGGGGAATATCAGAAGGGATATCCGTGGGCGCCAAAGGCGGAACGGAGGATGGCGGTTCAGGGAGTGATGCAGTCGGAAGAGAACAGGCCGATTGAGGCGCGGACTCATAGTCCGAGAGACTCTTGGTAGGAGAGTGCGAAATCTCAGAAGAAGGCGATGGATGTTGATCTTCAGGCGGCGTATCGACTTGGGAAGTAGTTGGTAACGACCGTGCCTCCACCACAGACGATAGCTCCGTGCTGTCCGGCGTCCCATCTGGTGCATCCATACTCGACGGAGATGGGGGATCTGATTCGCTGGCCGGTGAAGCAGACTCTGGTTCGGCCATCTCGGGTGGTTTCTCGGGCGGCGGGGAGGACGTTGAAGAAGACGACGCGTCGACGACATCCACCTGCGCACTCCCTACCTCACTCGTGCTCACGACGCGTCTCCCAGACCCAAAATTGACCGCGAGCGAATTACGTCTCGGCTGCGCCCCAACGAGACTGTTTGGCAACGCTGGCACAGGCTCGTCCGTCGAAAACGTACTGGGCGTCCCGCTCGACAAGGTCGCACCCGTGGAAATACACCTCTTCCTCGGCGCAGCAGCGTTCACCCCGTCGTCCGCACCTGTCGCGCATGGCGATCCCGCGCGACTCCCCATGTCGGGCGGTCCACTCGGCCGACCAAGACCGGGGACACGGTTCCCGTAAAGTTCACCGCGCTTCTTGGACGGTGCGTTTTCTGCCAGCTGGGGCGCACCCATCGCAAAACTCCCTCGTGGGACAGGGACACCTCCTTTTTCTTCGAATTTGGCGATTTTGTCTCGGAGCCCGCCTTTTGAGCCTGGACTGGGCAGTCCTCGGGGTGCTGCTTGGGCTGACTGGTGTGTGTTGGGCGAGACGCTGCGTTGCTGGAGCGCTGCGATGCGTTCCTTGAGATTGACTGGGGTTTGGACCCGGGATGCGGCCCTGGTTCGGAGGGTTAGACGCTATGCGCTCTGGGTACTGTCGAACACACGTACATGGTTGTGGCCTAAAACGGGACACAAGATGGGTTTACAGGACGTCCAGCGAGAGGGGAAAAAAAAGAGGTCCAGCCGGGGCAGCTTCGATGTGTTGAAATGGAAAAGGGTCGAAGCAGTCGAGAATGTAAGCCTGTCCCCGAGCAGGTCCGCAAGAAAGATACGACAAGGACGAGTGTCTCGAGTCGCTGCCAATGGTACTTGGAATTTCCCAACGTTTGATTGCGAGCGCTCGTCTCGCTCGGCTTGCTCACGCTTATGCCCGCATTCGCTACACACGGTACTCGGTATCACGACGAGGCTACGACATCAGAATCGTCGTCACCGATCCCTTTCGACAGCCAGTACGATCGACGTCGACGCCGTCGTACTTCGTCATCAGAACCCGTGCTGTCACTCCCATATGCCTCATCCTCCAGCTCTTCCTCTGACAGCTCTTCGTCGGTCGTGTACGGCGCTGGCAGTGGGTCAAGTCGACCCTTCCCATTGGCCCGCCCCGTCCCCATGTGGCGACGTTCCTGGATGTCATACCTGCCGCTTTCGTCGGAATTGCCGTCCTCTACTACCTCGTGTCCACCCTCGTCGTCAGACTCGGGCTCCATCTCGCCATCCCACTCTTCTCGCGTATCACCGGCGCTCGTCTTCCCTTTCACGTCTGTGTCGATAGGCACATCAGCAATGATGACCGAAGCTTGTGGTAGCACATCGAGAAGCCTGTGCAATACCCGTTTTTCATATACCTCTTCGAGCAGGCGTCGGTTGTTCATCATCTGGAACTCGGTTAGGATCCGAATAACATCGGGATTGGTAGTGCTCGCCTCTTGTGTGACACCCAAGATGCTTGACAAGATACTCATCTCTTCTGGGTTCGTCACCAGCCGTAGACGAAGTGAACGACCTTCACGCCGCGAGCTTAGAATGCCTGCACGCAGGAACGCAGTGGATTGCATGATCCCAAAGGCACCGGCGAACGTCTGCCGCACCTTATTGATCCCGTAGGAACCCCTGGAAATATCGTTGGCTAAACAAGTCAGTTAACCAACGTCATCCAACCACGAGCAAGTCACCCACAAGGATCCGTGGGATCTTCGATGGACAGAAGCAGACCTCTGGACCAATCGTACCACCCTCTCTGTCTCTTGCTAAAGTATGATCCGCCTCCCCGAACCGATATCCCAACTTCCTCGTAATTGAAATAACGACCATAAAGCTCAAAGAACTCCATGACGAGTGCACCGAGATTCTTTTCTGGTTCGATTTCCCCTCTGCGGATTTTCGGGTGCATCTGTAGAAAACTGATGGCCAAGCAGACGATGCTATAGCTCCCCAGGCCACCACTATACACCTCGTTCATTCCTCGTTGGTTCAGAAATGCCTTTGCGATGACAATGAGGGAACGTAATGCAAACCCACAACCCCGCATGTCTTTCAGAAAGCCGTTGACGATCTTCCCTGCTTGAACCCCGTTGCCCTGGTTTACGCTAATGTCCACGTTAAGACGCCCGTGATTTGTGACAAACTTCACTATGGGTACTTTTGCTCTGGAGATGACAGTGACTTTTGATGTAATTCCTGCACGCTTGATGGTATTTGCGAGAGCGTGAAGAACGTTCACTTTGCTGCTACGTGCCATGGTGTCGGACTCTATGACCAAATCAATGTCCCTAGCTACAGTCAGACTATAAATCAAGGCTTCATACACTGAGCACGCACCCGCTGGGTAAGTATAGCTTCGTCTCATAACTTCCAAACGGTAATATTCGTGCATCCGGAAATCTGGAGGTAATGGCATTTGAGACGAGTTGGATTACGAGGCTGCGCATTTCGTCTTCAATGGGTGTTGGGGACATGTACTTGACGAATGCTTCTACCTCGTGATGTAGTCTAGCACGCGTCCCAAATCAATGGTGTGCCACACCAGGTCTAATCCGAGAAACACGCACAGTTCGGCGACGTTGTGACAACTGTCCCAGTCGACCAGAGATACCCACGGCGTCTTTCGTCTGTCGTACGGCTCAATTCGCCGTCGACTTCCGTTCGCTCGGTCGCCCTCGTCGTCCAACACTGCGTCATACTTGCGCTTCGTCCCACGACCCCCATCATCGCCCGTCCTCGGCGGCTTGCCAACGTCCCACTCGCGTTCCGGAGCCTTATCCTTTTGTCGCGACCTCTCGGAGCGGTGTTTTTCCCGTGGCACACTTTCGACGTCGCTCAACGCAAACGGAACGAACTCATCCCCAATCTCGGGGGATTTGAGTTTGATTTCGCCTGGTTCGAGGTTGCCATTCGGCGTCGCCCCGGGGGCTTTGCGTTTGCGTTTGGGCCTGACGTCCTCTTTACCGTTGTCGTGTTCGGTGCGGGGTCGTTTCGGTGGGGGTTGGGGAGGGGAGGAAGAACGACGGTGGCGGCGTCTGTGCTTGTGATCTCTGTCATGGTCTCTGTCTGCGCCGCCATCCCGATCACGGCGCCGAGTTCGTTGATGTCGTCTGTCTTTCTTTGCGCGGTCTCTGTCTTTGTCTTTCTCACGATCGTGGTCGTTCCGAGGACTACGAGGCTTTGCGGGGAGTGTGTCCATGATGAAACAAGATGAGAAAGCGTCCTGCCTCCGCGCAAGAGTGGGCACGGTGGGGTGGGCAAGTGGGGCGGGTGGTTGTTTGATTCCAAGGCTTTTGCCAAACACCTCTCATAACAAGTCTCCATTTTAGGATAGTGCCCCTGTCTACATACATCGTCCAAGTTCCACCTTCTCCATGAACCACCTTTCCACAGGCGTACCAAGTCCACCGGCCGACTCATCCTCACACACGCCGGCAAAGCGATATACGTCTCCCCCTTCCTGACCTAAATCCCTTCCAGTGAGCGTCCACGCCCAGCCAGCCGATTCAGAAGCATCCGAGCCAGCAGGACCCCACCGCTCGATCATCATCCTCTCCGTCCCTTTCGGACCTGGCTCCGCCTCAAAATCCACATCCACGTGTACCATCCTCACCTGCTCGATCTCCGCATACGGCGCAAACACTTTGAGCAGCTCTTGGTTTCGCGTTCCACGGATCCACGCCTCGTGTGTCATGACGCTCGTCCACCCCGTCACCAGGTAGACCTCCTGACAAGCATCTGACGCAGACACCGAGTTCACGAAAAATCTCAACGGAAAGCCAGAGCAATCCGACTGCCACTCGGAAAGCTTTTCAAAGTGGGATCGGAGAGTGGGATCGGAAAGGTCGGTAGGTGATTTGAAAGGAAGAATGGCAAACTCGGTGATCGTCATTCGGTTATGAGATTGGCGGGTCACGGCGTTGAAGAGGGTAGTCTCTTTTTATGGTGGGCGACGCGTCGGCGCGTACCGCCATCGACTACGGACGCGTCTCAGACTCTCAGTCAAATCCCGATCGCGCCCGATCCCGAGTCATAAGATAGGGACCTCCTCCCGACCTTTATCAGGATCTCCCAATTCAGAACTCGATTTGAATCTAGAATCATTAATGGTGGGATTCTGACAAACGTCGATGCGCGTATCAAGATCAGATTCTCCGAGTTAGTGTTCATGAGGGCTAAAACCCCAAATCTGCACAGATGGTAGGATTGACAGACTTGACCTTCAAACAACAATGCAAATGTTTTCTACTTATACAAGGATCTGGGCAGCAGAATAACCAGCAAGCGCAGTAGATATTGCCTTGGCTAAAATGCTAGTCACAGTATATGAGCAATCCCACGGCATCAAAGAGCTCGAAATAGCTCACTTATGAACAGTAAACAATGGATGAAGCGTGTTCAGCCAGCTGGATCATTCTGTCAGCAAACAGGGGTGCAGACAACAACACAAACAACTTACAAGTAGCTAGACACAGGGGCGCACCCCTCTACTTGGTAAGTACTGGTAGACGTTCCATTCTCGTACGCAGCACAGTAGCCAGTGACATTCACAAATCCAAACGTCTGCCATTCATCGAGAAGAGTGTTGAAAATGGGCTGCGTATCAAAGACGGTGACGCCGCCGAGATCAGTGTGGTTCCGTGCAAAGTCTCGCACGCTCTGCGTCAATTGAGTGTTGTAGTTGGCGATATCGGTGGCCATTTGTGCTGCCGCCTGGGGCCCTTGTTCAATGAAGAGTGGTGCACGATTCGTGGGCGGTACCGTCAAGAATAGGAAATTACGAGCCCCTGCATCGTATAAATCATCCATCTTGACAGCGTTTCAGTCGTGCAAGCATGGGAGCCGTGCGTCAACATACCTGTGAGAATAACTGCTCCATCAAAGTGCCATAGAATTGGAACTGGGTGATGTTTGCCTGGTACAACGATGAAACGTGAGGTACTCGAGAGTGACTCTGAGAAATACCGACCCAGTTGACCGAGTTTCCAACATCGTTGATACCGATCCAAATAGCAAACAGACTGTTTGTGCTATTCCATTGCGCTCCAACGGGTTTTGAGGCCAAGTACTTGTTGAACTCAGAGACCTGGTCTACAACCGATCTTATTACGACAGTAAGTCATGAACACGAGGATGAGATACTACTGGGCACTCACAAAACCGTAGGAAGGTACGGAGGGACCAGAGCACTGTCTATAGTCGCACCACCGTACGCTAAATTGAAGGTCTACGTGAACAGGTAAGTATCGCTCTTCATACCACCGTTCTGCTAACCTTGAGCGCGGTTTGGTTGTAAGCGTTAGCTACAAGATAATTGTTTACCAGACAAGAGTCACGCAGCGCGAGTGTGTCCTCTCACTCAGAAATTCAACCCAGTTGGGACCGTTCGAAGATGTCTTCGTGAATATAAGTTTGTTGTCATGGTGTCTGCACAGCTGATTATCACTCACATATCCAGGGTCAGAAGTGTTTATACCAGCCGATATGTTATAGCCATCCGTGGTGTATGAGTCCCCGAACACAAACATGTAGTCAGTGGCATTCCAGGGGATCGCGAATGCCAGAGGGACGAAGAATAAGCCAGCAGTCAACGTAAATAGAGCATGAAACACCATTCTGGAGGTTCCCTGAAGAGTCGTACGCCCACATCGTACTCAACCCTCTCTATAAACGGAACGGATTAGGTGAGAAGTCCGATGATGCCCGACAATTATCCGGTCGAAGAACAGGCTAACTTCTGGCGGGCCGCCTGCCCAGCGCAGACGAGGAGTTGAGGTATTTCGGGGCCAAATCGGTCGTGCGCACAACGTTCACATACTCTGATAAAAGGTGGTCAGGTGGTGCTCTGATAATCGACGCTGGGGTTCAGAAGGATCACCTTGGTACTAGTGAGCGGCGCACCAGGCTGGCTCTGTCAAAACTTTGCTCAGTATGGGTGTGACCCCCAATCTGGGGGTCGCTTGTAGTTGACGTTAGTAGCGGGAAAGGGATGGCTTGGCTCCTCTCAACACGGTCGCGTCCTCTTGACTGAACCAATGATTTCGGTGAGTCCTGTGATATAACAGCAACGGTCATGGCATCGGAGCCTCACTCGACTCCTAGGCATTCTTTATCTTCAACCAGAAAGGAGAGGTTGGTCACTTTATACGCCAGGGTTGTCTCAGCGTCCTGATCTTGGCACTCTGCCCAGGTTTTGATTTCCCGCTTATACCGGACGGACTTCAAGTAAGGTGCTTGCTTCTTCTCATCATTTGTCGCTAAGGCTGCTGTTCTCAGGCGTTCAATCGCAGACGTATTCCGAATCCAGGTCGTATCCAACAGCGACGTACGGTCACCTATCATCACCCTGGGTTCTACCAGCTTTTTTCACGTTCGCGTCAACAATCTTTACGTTGTCGCCGTCACCAAGTAAGCCAGACGTTCCTTCGGCACGCGAGCCACATTCCCTAACACGTACTCAGAACCAACGCCAATGCCGCGCTCGTATTCGAGTACTGCTACCGCTTCATCACGATCGCTAAATCCTACTTTGGGAAAGTTGACGAGGAGTCTGTCAAGAACAACTTTGTTTTGATTTATGAATTGATAGATGGTATGATATGCATCATTCACTGTTCTGTGCACCTCACATAACAGTGTCTCAGAGATCAACGACTTTGGTTACCCGCAGAACAGTGAAATCGATACGCTGAAGAGTTATATCACCACGGAGAGTGTCATATCCTCTGCACATGTCGCCGTACGTACCAACATTGCGATATATCCTTATGCTCTAGCTCACTGCCTATTGAAGGAAGAGTCTGCAAAGATTACCGTGCAAGCTACTGGCGCGACAAGTTGGCGGCGTGGTGATGTCAAGTACAAGAAGAACGAGGCCTTCGTTGATGTTGTGGAGACGGTTAACCTCAGTATGAGTGCCAAAGGTCACTTCGCCGTAAATTTATGCACCTAGCGTGTATCTAACTTTGTCACTGCAGGGACAATACTTCGAGCGGACGTCGACGGTCATATACAAATGCGTGCTTACCTGTCTGGCACCCCTGAGTGCAAGTTTGGTCTCAATGATAAGTTGGTCATTGATAAAAACGATCGTGGTGCAGGTGGAGGTGACGGTGTGGAGCTTGACGACTGTCGTTTTCACCAATGTGTTCGCCTTACTGAATTTGATTCCGATCGAACCATTAGCTTCATCCCACCTGATGGGGAGTTTGAACTCATGAGGCGAGCGATGACCACCTTGCTTGTGAGATTAAACCTGAATGTTTTATATCTTGTCCATCCAGATATAGAGCGACTTCGAACGTGAAACTTCCCCTGCGTGTAATCGCGACGGTCAACGAAATCGGTACGACGCAAGTTTCATATACGGTCTCCGTCAAGGCGAATTTCGGGAATAAGCTCTCTGCCACCGACGTCGTGCTTAGAATACCGACACCGTTGAACACGACGACCGTGGACTGCAAAGTAGCTAATGGTAAAGCCAAATATGTTCCTGGAGAAAATGTCGTGGTTTGGAAGTACGTTGACTGGTATCACGCGTTGGTAGTGAGACTGACTGCGACAAAGAATTCCTCGGATACAGGGCGGTCAAGAATGTACATTCACGGCTTCTGCCCAGCTTACTTCCACAACAATACGACAAGTGTGGGCGCGGCCGCCCATTGATGTGGATTTCCAGGTCTTGATGTTCACAGCGACCGGGTTGATCGTCCGCTTTTTGAAGGTGTTTGAGAAAAGTAATTACCACAGTATTAAATGGGTGCGGTATCTGACGAAAGCCAGTGGGACGTATCAGATTCGGGTGAGTTCTTGACCCGTGCTGTTCGGTTTTCTGAGTCGTAATGTGACGCCCGCAGTTCTGAGGCACCAAACTAGCCCTTTATATACACGGAATTTACGATAGTACGGATATCCTTCTTAATAAATATAATATATACCTTGACGTGGATGCTGGGGAGATCAGGCCCAAGTTCAGGCCTTCAGGGGTGGCTAGCTCGTCGGTGACAGCCAAGTGAGGGGTGTCCTCCAATCTTGGCAGTCCTCAGGTGGTCGTCAAGTTGGTATCAAAGTCTAAGTATAGTATCGTAACTCGCCTAGCCATTTCCTAGTTCGTTCTCCTCGTCACCCTACAATCCAAGCAGCGCTCGCCTGGCTTCATGTTTTGGAGGTATCCTGCTCTATTTCACTCTATAAACATCCGCGTGATAATTTTCTCGCTGCAGATTTGGTTTCCATAACACATCTGCTATAGACAGTCTCCTGGACAAAGACGATGTCTCGCTCGAAGCCATACTAGACGAGGACGATCTGCTGCAAGAATGCAAATCTCAAAATACGAGACTCATCGACTATTTCCAACGCGTCGATGTCTTGAAGCGTTTGTTGGGCTACGTCACTGGTGAGATAGAGGGCGCGGAGGAGCGGGGCCGTTTCAAGTCCGTCACAAGTTCATTCCCAGTCTTCGTCAGGGTCTAACCGTGCACAGATACCCGTATGTCGCCACCGAAGTGCTCTGCAGCGAGATTTGGTCCATCGTGGAGACGTGCGTCAACCATAGCGACGAACTTCTCGCCCCGTTCTGGGAGACCGTCCTCGATCGGTCTCCCGAAGACATGAAAGTCGAGATGGTTGTCGCCTCACACTTTGCCAAAATAAACGCCGTGTTCCTTACCAAGAAACCTGCCGAGGTACCCTGCGATACTTCCAGTGTCGTTCATTGCTGAATGCCGTCGACATAGATGCTTGCGTTCATCCAATCCCAGCCATCCGTTGTGGAGCGGTTACTTCGCCACGTTGAGACCCCTTCGATAGTGGATTTGCTCGTTCGCATTATTCAGCTGGACGAGCATCCAGGTGGAGCGGGTGTCCTCGAAGTATGCTCTCACATGCAGTCTCTCGTGTGTGGTCACTCACCACCATCGGCACCTAGTGGTTATCTTCCGAGCAACTCATGGGGAGACTCATAGGTTTACTTTCCCCTGCCCATTCCAGCGATATGCATACAGTTGTGTCGGAGCTCATCAAAGGCATCATCTCCATGGCTGCTCCCTCGCCCGGCGCCGGCTTGACAGAAGGACTTCAAAATGGTCCAGCGTCGAACCGTTTCGCGCGTGAATTGGCACACAGGGACAGTATATCTTCGCTGGCTGGTTACATTCTTCACGACTTCCAAGCTGACCAGCCTCTTGTCGGGCCTTGTGGTGACGGCGCTGTCGATAACCCTCCGCCAGCCTCTGAGCTCCCTAACGGACACTCTGCGACATCGTCTGTCATTCATTCGATATCTGTCATTATCGAACTCATCCGAAAGAACAACTCGGACTACTTCGAGCCTTATTTATTCCACACACTTCGGAATCGACTTATTCAAGTCCAGCAACAACTCCAAGGAGCAGAAAATGCGCGGGAAATGTTGGAGGCCGCGATGAAGGAGATGGTGGACCGCATGGGGGTTGTCAATCTCGGACCACTGCTGGAGATCATGTGCGAGCGGCTGCTCAACTTCCAACAGTTTCTACGTGAGCCTCGCTCTTTGGTGTGTTAATCGTATCATGTTTCCTACGACTATCTTTTCACCTTATCCCGTGCAGCAAGGTCTCGTGCCGACTACCGTGGGCTTCATCCGACCTCTCACATTCGAGCGGTATCGTATATGCGAACTATACGCCGAACTGCTCCATTGTTCGAATATGTCTCTGCTCAACCGCACCTCGGAACACGACCATTTGTATGATAACGAGGGTCGGTTACAAGGTGGGCTGGCAGCTTTGGAGACGTTGGCCCGCGTGATTGCGCTCGGCTCTTCCGACGAACACAACCACGAGCCCTCTGACGAACCTGGTGACGAAGTCGAACCGGCGCTGGAACTTCCAGTCACGAGCCCATCGCGGGCATCCCTTTTGGACTCGGACGATGACATGAGCGATGACCCCGGAAGTTCAGACGACGATGCTATGGAAGAAATTGTTATGGACGATGAATCCTCCAAAGGTCATCTCCGCACTGGCGATGATTCCCAAGCTGAGTCACCATCCGCGGCTTCCCCTGCATACCCGCCACCTTCCTCTCCGCTGTCGGACCACGCTGCGCAGATGGCTTCGCAAGGAAGTCCGATTAGTCCCAGCCCGCGAGACTCGAGCTCACAGGCAACCGTGACACCATCACGTCAAAGTTCGCGACGGTCGACCCGCTTAGAGGCACCTCCCGAGATTCCCGTTGGCGAGCGGATGAAGCAATGCTTTTTGGACGCGTCTGTCTTGTCGACCTTATTGGTTGGGATTCTCGCGCTTTGCTCACGCTCAACCGTCTAATGTGTCTGGTTCCGACAGGATTTGTTCTTCGAATACCCCTGGAATAACTTTCTACATAGCGTCGTTTATGATTTCATTCATCAAGTCCTTACCGGAAGAGTCGATGGCGGACTGAATCGCGAGCTGACCATTGCGCTGTTCAGGGATGCGCGACTGATGCACCGCATCGTCGACGGACAAAAACAGAACGATACCGAAAGGCATGTCACTATATCACCGCCCACCAGCTCCGCGCGAAATAACCATACTTTTCAGCACGAAACCCAAAGGCGTGCGGCTAGGCTACATGGGTCACCTAACGCTCATGGCGGAAGACGTCATCACTGCTCTCGAACATTTCCCGCTCGATTTACGCCGTATCATCGAACGGTACGCACCGCAGCCAGCATGGAACGACTACGTGACGGGGAGGTACAAGGAAACCAAAAAACGGGACACGAGTTTACTTGGTGGCGGCAAACCAGCCGTAAACACTATTACCCGTGCAGGTGGACGATGGGCTGTGGATGAGGAGGACGCCAAAACGACGGCTGTACCGGTCAATGAGACCGCTGGGATGAAAGGGGAGTTCAAAAGGACGTGTACAACGAGGCCGGGTCGAGAGACGACGGCCGACTTTGGCCCAGCCCCAATGGAGGATGATGAGGACCAGGGTACCGGTCCGCCACAGGTATCCTTACGTCCCTGGTGATAATGTTTGCCTGTGCTCACTGTCGCGGCTCAGTTTGCTCGTTACTTGACCCAGGAACTTCATGCAGGAGAAAATTTTACGTACGCGTCCGACGACGAGGACGACGAAGATAACGATAACGGGTGGTTAGCACAGTCCAAGTTCGACCTTGGAAAACTGCCACCTCGTCGACACAACATTGGGCAAAGTTCATCCGGGTTTGATGTGAGTTATCGCCTCATTCGTTCCGTGCACCGAGTCGGAATGATCGAAATCGTTTCATTTCAGGATTCGTTCGACTCGACTCCTTCCGGCACTCTCCGGGAAGCACTCTCAGATGATCCGTTTGGGGTGAATAGCTACGACGACGTTCGTCTTTCTTTCGCTGACCTCCACTTTTGCTCACGCGGGATGCGCACGTCTAGGATGATGGCTTTGGTCCGTTTTCAGACTCGGCCGCTACAGGCTCGTCGTCAGATCCATTCACATTTGCATCCTCCTCGTTTTCGTCGTCATACTCGTCGGACGACTCGTTTGATTTCGGTGAATTTCAGTCGGGCGACTCGGACGGTCCCAAGGAAGGCGAGCTCACACCTACCGCTGGGAGTTGGACGTTTGCGAGCGGGTCTGAAACGGAGGGGGATTCGGAGGGGGACGATTTCGGGGGGCCTGGGCATGGGGAGAGCAGATCGACTAATGGCTTGCAGACGATATCACTGGACGAGGTGAACGAACACGTTGAAAAAACGACACGAACATGGGACTCTTAGTGGACTACGTGCGGGCAAGCGAGTTGGGCCGACGGGCCTCGTTGTGTGAGGTCTCAGAGCCAACTGTCGTGTAGCATGTTGTATCATCGTATCTTCCTTTGGTCAACAATAATGGCCTTGTTTTCCCTTTTTTTTTCGTGTACCTTGGCGGCGTGCACATAATGGTGTTTGATTTATGTACAGGAATGACACTATAGCTTAAATAGATAACCTCCGTTTCTCGAGATGGCTGTGAACGTGAGTTGGTCGAGGATTTTGCCGCCGGGCTCTGCCAACGTGCACTCGACGTTGTCGCCGGGCGCGACGGGGCCAACGCCTGAGGGGGTGCCAGTAAGGATGAGATCACCCTCCTGTCCGCCAAGGCATGATCAGCACGATCGGCGCGGTGCGCGCGTTGACCCACCTCCAATGTCATGATGGACGAAATATGTTCGACGAGCGTCGGGATGCGGAAAATCATGTCGGCTGTGGTGCCGTCTTGTTTGACTGCGCCGTTGATCTGAGTTCAGGGAGCGGTCAATTTACGGAAGAAGCCTTGCACGCGCAGAGGAGGGACACGTTACCTTGAGGGAGAGCCTCAAGTCGTGGGGGTCCACGATGGACGACTTGGGTATGAATTTCCTGGAGGCAGGCCCATGAGCGTAAGGAATGAGAGCAGATGGGACAGCACCGACCCTATGGGTGTAAAGGTATCGAAGCCCTTGACGGCAGACCATGGCAGGCCTTTCTTCTTGACCTCCTCTTGCATGTTGCGCGCCGTCATATCGACCGCTAGAGCTAGATTCGCGAGGATGAGATGGACCAGCGCCGGCGTTGGGTGGAGACGGTCGCTTACCGTATCCAGCAATGTGCGATTCAGCGGCGCCCGGTGAGATGTCGCGTCCGCCTTTGCCAATGACGAGGCCAAGTTCGACTGTTGGTACACGATGAGAGGTGTATCAAGTGACATCGCAGGAGACGAACCTTCATGGTGAGCGATGACGCCGCTCGGTATTTCGACGTTTCCGCCGGAAGGGACATAGCTTGTCGTGGGCTTTAGGAAGAAGAACGGTTCTTTGGGACGGGTGTTGCCGAGCTCCTTGATATGCTCGGAGTAGTTCCTGCCAATGGCGACGATCTGCAGCCTGTTGGGTCAGAATGCAACGTAGAAGAAGGACTTGGTCTCTGACCTTCTTTCCTTGCCTCACAAACTGGGCTGCTATCGACGACATGTTGGTTGCGGGAACGGACTGGCCAGCGCGTGAAAGACGGTGAGAAGAGGTGTTACCAGATTAGGAATTAGCCCCTGACTTTTGCGTTTTAGGTGGACACGTGCTTTCATTTACAGGCCAGCGTGTCGGGTAAAGGTGGGTCGGACATTCGGAGATGACCAAATATGGATATCGGCCGAACGAATGAGTCAATTGCCAGCTGCATAACGTTGAAAAAACAATTTGATATTTTTCGTGGCTTGTTTCTTTTCTTCCCGACGATGTCTGTCCAAGCAGCCCTGCGCACTAAATGTGCCCAAAAGTCGGCGACGACGACGTGCTTTGCCCGCTCAAAGTCCACGATTTCTGCTTCCTCGATCGTGGACGCTAAATCAAGAGTCAGAGATCATGCCAGAAACCTGAGCAGATCATCCCCAAGAGCTGCTACACCCGCACCGGCCATGTGATCTTTTCTAACTATTTTTGTCTTTTACGAGGGGCTCACCAACTCGCACTAGTCGGCCTGACCCCAGCAATGTGCACTTCCCTACGCCAGCGGAGTCGCGCACTAACCCAGCCGTGCTTGATCATTCATTCGTTGGTATGTCTGGAGGCGAAATATTCCACGAGATGATGCTTCGCCATGGTGTGAAGCACATATTCGGGTACCCTGGCGGGGCCATCCTCCCTGTGTTCGACGCGATCTACAACTCGAATCATTTCGACTTCGTGCTGCCTCGCCATGAGCAAGGCGCAGGTCACATGGCAGAAGGCTACGCTCGCGTCTCCGGAAAGCCTGGCGTCGTTCTCGTTACGTCTGGTCCAGGCGCGACCAACGTGGTGACGCCTATGCAAGATGCCCTCTCCGACGGTGTTCCTCTCGTCGTATTCTGTGGGCAGGTTGCAACCTCCGCCATTGGTTCCGATGCGTTCCAAGAAGCTGACGTTGTCGGTATATCGAGAAGTTGCACCAAATGGAATGTCATGGTCAAGGATATCGCCGAGTTGCCTCGTCGTATCAATGAGGCGTTCAAGATTGCCACCTCCGGGCGTCCCGGACCGGTCCTGGTAGATCTTCCAAAGGATGTGACTGCTGGCATTCTGCGCACCCCTCTCCCCTACAAGGCTACTACGCCTGGATCGCACACCTTGCCCACGAACCCTCTGCAAATCACCACGCCCGCAAGCGACATCATTCTCATCCAACAAGCTGCCAGTTTGATTAACCAGGCACAACGTCCCATCATCTATGCCGGCAATGGAGTTCTGTCCTCTCCCATGGGACCCAAGTTACTTGCCCAGCTTGCTGAGCAGGGCAACATCCCCGTCACCACAACCCTGCAAGGCCTTGGTGCGTTTGACGAAACCAACGAGAAGAGTCTGCACATGCTCGGAATGCACGGGTCGGCGTATGCCAACCTTGCAATGCAAAACGCGGACCTGATCATCGCCCTCGGTGCACGGTTTGATGATCGTGTTACTGGCAAGGTCGATACGTTCGCGCCTGCTGCGCGTGCAGCGGCGGCCCAAGGACGTGGCGGTATCATCCACTTTGAGATCCAGCCTAAGAACATCAACAAAGTTGTGGAAGCCTCGATCCCTATCCTTGGCGACGTTATATCGAATCTCGTCGCCCTCGTCCCCCTGATCCGATCGACACCGCGCAGTGAATGGTCTGCCAATATCAAGTCGTGGAAAGAGCAATATCCATTCACGTATGAGAAGACGACCAGCTCGGATGCTCGCATCAAACCACAGGAAGTTATCGAAGAACTGGATAAGCTGACTCGTCATAAGAAAGAAGACGTGGTCATTTCCACTGGGGTTGGTCAGCACCAAATGTGGGCCGCTCAATTCTATAGGTGGACGACGCCACGATCCATGGTTACATCCGGCGGTCTCGGCGTGCGTGTTATTATTAGTCTCGATTCTCATCGGTGCTGAAAACTGTATGTTCAGACCATGGGCTTTGGCCTGCCTTCAGCCATTGGTGCTAAAGTAGCAGCACCGAACAAAACCGTAGTAGATATTGATGGTGACGCATCATTCAGCATGACCGCGATGGAACTTGCCACCGCTGCGCAATATAACATTGGTGTCAAGGTACTTGTGCTGAACAACGAGTTCCAGGGAATGGTGTTGCAATGGCAAGGTATGCACTGGTCATGAAACGTGCGCAGGGGCATTGCTCACAGGCTGTATATAAGATCTCTTTTACGAGGCTCGGTATTCCCATACCCGAATGACGAATCCCGACTTCGTCATGCTCGCCAAGGCTATGGGTGTCCATGCCTTCCGGTGTAGCAGTGTAGAAGACCTACCTGCAAAGATGAAGGAGTTCCTCGAGTATGATGAATCGAAACCCGTCTTGTTGGAATGTGTGGTAGAGAGGAATGAGCATGTATACCCGATGGTATGCCGTTGGACCTTTTGTTCTCATTCAGTGCTAACCCGTTGCTAGGTGCCAGCTGGCAAGGCGCTGCATGAACAGGTCCTGCACCCTACGCTGAGACCAAAAAAGAAAATCGATGCGTAAAATGCATCGCGAGGAATCAAGTTCGCCACATCTAACAAACATGAATCATTCTCCCCTTTGGTGTTTCGGCGATGTATCATGCTCAAATATTGTAACAATGGGTGACTTACCGTAGGCTTTTAATCCAAGATTATAATAAATCGGAGTGTGAAGTTTGGGCTAAATGAAGCAACCAAATAAAATATTCAGCGATGATTCTCCCGTAGCGTGCTTGGAATATATTTAATCCTTCTAAATTTGCCCGTAATCATGGAAGATGAAGAAACCCGGTTTGAGGAAATTGAGGAGGATGAAAGGGTGGAGTTAGAGGAAGAGCACACCCGGCAAGTGCTTCTGGTTCTTGCTGGTATAGTCATTGCAGGCCCCGAGTTATCTGCTGAGCTACACAGTCAAGCACGCCAGCCACGCCGTCTGTACCTTCGTCGCTCCCAACTCCTAGTGAACCCTCGAGCGAATACACCTTGGCAAAAGCTTTTCAATTCTCGAGACAATCGGGCATTCATTACTACAATGGGCTTGGATGTTGATACTTTCAACTCTATCCTTTGTGCCGGATTTGCTCAAGACTGGTTTTCCACCCCAATCCCTCGTCGCGACACCAACTTGGATGATACAGCCACATCCCGCCCTGGACGTCGTTGTTTGGATGCTGCCGGTGGTTTAGGACTTTTGCTGCATTACTTGAATTCAACGATGCGAGAGATTAGTCTGCAACAAATCTTTGCCCTTGTTGCCTCAACCACATCCCGCTACATCCATTTTGGACTTCGGATTCTTTTGAAGACGCTTCGAGACATGCCTGATGCAGCAATCCAATGGCCGTCTGGCTCTCAGTTTGAAGAGCACAGCCACCTTGTCACCCAACGCCACCCGCGTCTTGCTGGCGCTTTTGGGAGTGTTGATGGCCTAAAACTTCCTGTTCAGACCTCAAGCAACCCAGAGATTGAAAATGCAACCTACAATGGATGGCTCTCAGAGCACTTTGTTAGTTCTGTGCTTGCATTCTCAGCTGAAGGAAAGGCACCATTATAATCATCACATCTCCGCTATCTTACAATTCAGACAGGCATAATAATTGCGGCGAGAATCAATGCTCCAGGAAGTTGGCACGATTCTCGTGTCGCACGGCCAATTTATGAAAAACTCCTAAATGCGACACCCGAAGGATTTTATGTTGCTGCTGACACTGCATTCCCGCGGGGAACTGATATTGTCAAGGGGCGAATCCGTGCACCTTTGAAGGAGGGACAACGAGTCAGGGGCACTGTAGCAGAATTAGATGAAGCAATGGCTTTCAACCGAGAGCTTCTTTCATTCCGGCAAACTGCAGAATGGGGGATGCGAAGTTTGCAAGGTGCTTTCGGGCGACTTCGAATCCCTTTGGACATCAATGACGAGGAAGGCCGAAGCAACTTGATCGAGGTTTGCATTCGGTTACACAACCTTCGAGCCATACGTGTAGGAATCAACCAGATCCGTCAAGTTTATATGTTGCACTGGCAGGCAACGACTGAGGACCAGGAGATATGGTCTTGCTTTAAAGATATGATACTATCTGAGCAACAGCAAAGAGATCGTGTCTCTCGTTTTCACGTTACATTACAATACGAAGCCGAAAACTAGCTGTAGTGCTGTTATACAATCTATTCACTGTTATGGTCAGCATTGTCATTTCCTACTAGACTACCCATGGCACTCCATTGACAATTCAGTCGTTTGATCTCCTGGCGAACAGCTGGAGACTGAAGCACAAGAGTCTTTGAAGAGCCTGCCTCGGCTTCATCCCTCCCAGCCGAGCGCCTCGGAGTAACGGTAAATGGATCATTTAAACTATCTTCCTCCTCGTCAGAGTCGCCGTCATCCGTATGCCACATAAGACTCCCACCACCTTCGGGATACCATGTTTGCTCAAGCCGTTGACGCTTCGGCATCTTGGGAAGCGCACATTTTCTACCGGTGCTGCCAGTCATTCGAAGGAACTGTAGCTGGAGTTCAAGTTTGCTGCGAGCACGATCAGATTTGTAGAGCTGATTCCGCAGGTCAAAGAGTTGATCTTGCAGCTTGTCCACACTCCTTTGTGAATCACGAAGTTGCTGGGTTAATGTTAGGATATGAGTGGTTTGAAGCGACCGGTTGGCTCGCTCCTCGTCACGAGCTCGCTGGAGTTGCGGATCGAGCGCATCTGTCAATTTAGTAACGAGTTCTAGACCAACACCTCGTGCAGCACTACGGCGAGGAGCAGGAACTTCATTACGTCTTGAGCGAGCAATAGCGACACGTGGCTCTTCAACAGTCTGGTCATGGTCAGAGTCAGACCATGGTATAACCGGGCTCGATGTGCGACTTCCGTCGATAAAATCAACATCATCAAGGTCACGAGTACCAGCACGGTCATTGATGAGGTCATCAATTTGCAAAGCACGTTCAACCTCAGGTGGCCGAACACCATCGCCAGTGGGTTTCTTCGATTTCGTCAGCTGTCCAAGACCAATCAATGTGAAAACTCATACGGATGAGCAGCTGACATACCTGTTTGAATTTCGTCTGAATTGAGTCTAGACTTCGCTCAGCATGACCATTACCACACGCCCATTTCGTGTAACGCTTGTGCACGGCCGACCACCCATTCGCACCCAATGGCTTCACTACTTCGACGATGTCGAGGAGCTTGTTAACTTCTTCTAACTTGTAGTTATTCGAACCCTGTGGACGACCGCGTTTCGCCTTCGGAAGTGATCCTTCTTCGTCATGTTCAGCTGCTCGTCCACGTTTACGAACAGCTTTTCCCTTTCCCTTCTCCTCCGTTGATTTACGTCTCGATCCAGCCACCTTCACAACAGGTTGACGAGGCCTCGTTTGAGTATTGGCAACCTCAGAGTTGTCCGACTCGCCATCAATGTGGCCTACCTCACCCAAGCCCTCAGGGATGAGACTGCCGTGACGAAAATTGCTTGCTGAAGTGGGCTGAAAATGGACCGGAGTGGTAAGTCGAAATACATCATCCGACTGGTGAAGACCGTGTGAGCGGTGCAGTCGTTATACATTTCGGATGCTGAAGCTCACCTGGGAGTTTGCATGATTTTCATTCACACGCGCATGCGCAATCACGTTGGAAGGGACAACTGACTGCACTTGATGTGAGTACACGAGAATCAAAAAAGAAAAGAATTGTAGTCATACGTTAACATATATGGGGGCTGGAATCCACCCGCCGCGTTGATCGGGAACATAAGGGTTGCCAGAATCGTCATATCTGACTGGTACATTTGTTGGAAAGCTATTTGGAGTAGACATCGTGAGTATTGAAGACGAGTAGAATGAGAGCACAAACTGCTTACCGTGCTCTTTAACCATACCCAGCCGGAAAATAGCATTCGCCAAAAGCTGTTCGTTCGGGCACAAACATTCAGTAAAGGCCGGGAGTTTGGGGGAAAAACATCACTTGACTTACAAAGATGAGAACCGAGATACGTCCCCAACCACCGGCGTGTCTCGCTCCGTCTCGAAAGTGCCGGGTAATGCAGTTCGTTAGGGCTGCATAGCTTCAACTTGAAGCGTCGCGAAATCTGCATGCTTCCGGCCAATCAGTCTTACCGTGATGAAAATAGAGAGAAGGAATCAACTTACAGACCATCCCAAGCAGGGCCGAGGGCACTGGATGAGGCCCTAGGTAGGAATCGATATCGGCGAGCATGCGCTTGCGCTACTTCCATATTGGGAACAATTTTTATTTGAGGGGGGCGAGGTAGCAAAACATTTTTTTTTGGACCGGCAACCCGGCAACCTTC
>JBBPLQ010000113.1:0-52971 GCA_038089855.1 Royoungia palumana
AAGCCGTACCTGCTTGATCGTGATAGCGGGTTTCCACGACTTCTCCTCGTCCAAGATGGAGAGGCAGACAGTTCCGGACGGGTAGACATTCGGGTGAAATAGTGGGGGTGTGAATTTACCTGCATGCACGATCAAGTATCGAAATATCTCAGTACTTGACACCTACATTTGGGAGGTTTGGAAGGGTAGTCTAGATTGCTATCAGTACATGTCTCTCGGTTGCGAGAGCACCGCTCACCTTCTGGAAACGTCATTGTGAGCTTATACAATCCCCCATCCCATGCAGTCTACGCGATATACCACGCTCAGCTTGTATCACACGTCAGCTTGAATTGGCAGTCAATCACATACCCCAGCTTTCCCCGGGATTCCAACCTCCCATTCCATAAGGTTCATAGTTCCGTCAGAGGCCTTGACAGGTTTCGCATAAAATCCCTAAATAGAAAAAAACCACCAAGAGTTAACTGGTTGACCGAAAGACCTTTGAGAGGTACTAGAAGATTGTGGTCTTGCCGTATTGTGTTCGAGCCGAGACAAGCGCTCTGCGTGTAAAGAAGCAATGAAAGTTCATACGTACAAAAGGATGGTCCTTCCTCCATTGCTTGCGTTCTTCAGCCAAGCGGGGTCTGCAGATTCCAGACATGAATACTCGAATGACTAAATGGATTAATGTATAGCACGCCGCCACTCTCACTCAGGCGAGCCATCCTTCTCTCAATGGGCTTAGTCAGCAGATCAAAGATCGAAATCCATTCACTAAGACTACTAACTTCCGGACCAGGTGTTTCACCTCTGCCTTAGCGTATCATACACACATACGTTTAGCTAAGTACGATGCGGAACAGTACGGAGGTCAACAACATTGCATCTTGAAAATAATTTGAGAGTAGTAAGCAATTGAACGAAATCGAGCAATTGTACACTACCTCATGGTCACAGCGTCTGGGTAGACTGGCGTAATGTTTGTGTCGAATGCATAGTCTACACCGAATACCGGACTGAGAATGCCGTGCCTGATAATATGGGTAATCAAGGCATCATATTTCAAGGAAGTACCCACATATTCATGAAGTGAGACATCAACTCTCCAAATCCAAAGCGGGTGTTCCAAGATAGAATACGGGGAGGGCAGTGAAGGCAGACGGAGAAATCGCCCAAAGCATCACCCAGCACGTTTGAGAGTGGTCGTAAAGTCGGAGATTCCAGCATGTTGATGCGTGCACGAATGGGGTGAGTAGCCATAAGCCATGGCGGGTTGATACCGAAATTTGGTTGATGTGTAATACTGTGTTGGACCTGGGGAGATGATCAGAGTTCACTCAAGCTGTCGTAAAGAAATTACTCACTGCGCGACGCCAGGACATAAATGTAACTACTTTGTCACGGATAGCACACTCCAGGCATGCCAATCTAGGGTCGTGCTTGTCCATTTCTGCGGCAGTGGTAGACTTGGGATCTCGCCCACAACACGATAATATCTTGTACACTACGTCTCGTCTTGGATGCACTTGAACACGACCACTGCATTTCCAGGGACTGCTGCCCATCATGAGGCTTGCCTTTTGCTCAGCTATTCCACGGGGATCTTTTGGAGAAGGCGTGTTCCCCGACGTCAAGAGAGTAAAACACGGATGAAATAAGATTTCAGGATATGCCATAGGGCGACCTGCAGCTCGACAGTTACGACCACCGTCGCATTGGAAGACGGAGGTAGCAAGCTTGAGTCGTGCACAGATAGCTTCGTCATCATCCTTGATGCAGTGATCTGGAAGTAAAGTAGCTAGTTCTCGACGTGTTGATTTATGCCATTCAAGGATGTATTCGCGGACCCGGGGAAACGCAGCATGAAACTGACCAAGAAGTGATTCGTGTGATGGTGTCTCGCTTTGTCGAATTATGGGATCTATAATTTCAGAGAAACCAATGGTAGCGCTCGGTGGAAGTGGCAAGTAGGGAAGATCGCTCGAGGCGGTGATAAAGGCAGTTGCTGTGAACTGGAGCCAAGCTTCGGTAAAAATTCGGCGTCGGAGGGTATATACTCGCTCTTCTAGACGAAGAGCTCGCCAACCCAACATGTATTCTTTGAGTTGATCTAGGATGGAGGAGCGTGCTTGGTGGGATGTCAGTACAAATTATTGGTCGGAGGTCTGATATCAACCTTGATCTGGCACTGGCTGAGTGCTACTGATAAGGGAATGTTTGCGAATCCGCTCCCATCCAAAATGATCAATTTCTTCTTCAAAGCCGGCCGCGATGAGGATATCACGTATGCTAGTCGGGGACCATAAGTAGACTAGTCTCAACGACAAACCGATTCGACAAACATTTCTGCCCTTGCCGCGCGTTTGGTACGGAGTTCCGTGATACGCGCGCCCTTAGTACTGAGCTGCCACGCAACACCCGCCTGCGCAAACTGGATGTTCATGAGGACTTTTTCAGGTACGGTTGTGATTTTCAGAAACTCACTCGATTGATTGTCTCAGTAACCTGCCTGCGGCGATCGAGGTATGCTTGATGTTCCGATGGAGGTAATGCTTGCAGATCATCAATGAACTCTTTGACGTGATACTCCTGGAAGCCTTTTACAGAGTTCCCTACATGATATAAGCTTCTCCTGGAGGGATAACTGGATAGGAGACATGCCTTTGGAGTTGAGGAAAGGCCCACAAGGTATGTACTGTCCAAGGTTCTCAGAGGAGCCGTTGGAGATGGCAGAAATCGAGGAGAACATGCTACTCTGGTTTGCTTTGAGAGGCCTGACGAACCATGAATCCTGTTCTGCATTTCCTGCTACTTCACTCCACTTACTGGTGTCTCTGCCGACAAGTTGCACAAGAGCGGATACGCAGATGCCACACTGTATCACGTGCTTTCCTGTCGCACCCCTGAGGTGGATAACTTAGCATGCGAACCAATACAAACAGCCCGCCGCACAGTACCTCATAATAGCATCGAGACCCAAACACGAGAGAAGCATACTGAACTTCGGTCAAGTCTGGGGGCGGCTCCGGAAGATTCTGAATCTTTCGCCGGGAAGACCTCCAGATAAAGGCAGATGTCCTCTTCAGAAGAAAGCGATGGAATGTCTTGGAGGTGCGAGCCAAGGCAAACAGATCAACGGGATGTAGAAAGCAAAACATCTGCAGAATGATCATGGCCAAGTTCGGGGTGTGATGAGAAATAGTCTACCTCACAAAGGATATCAAGGGGTAAGGACGGGAGTGTGTCGAGAGCACCGCGTTTCGGTCGGCCGTTCGCGATCGTGAGGAACGCCCTGCCATCACCAATGTTAGGTCTCTTGCGTAAGGGAGGAAAATAGGACATGAGACTGGAATTGACTGCTCATGGGGGACGGTAGAGTCGTTATATCTGACGAAAGCGGCCACAGTGGCTAATGTGTGGCAGGTGGCAAGCTGTGCTGTGCCTGTTTCGGCCACCGAGACTCGCTCAAGCGTTCAGGCTCCAGGTTACAGCACCTGCTTGCATGTTGCCACTTCCTCGACTGGCTCGACCTACCACTGCAGTAGGCAGAGCTTATTCTTCTTTTTTCTCTTCCAAGCCTGGAGGTGGACGACACTTTGTTTCTGCCAAGCCACCCAAGCCAGTTTTGCAGCCTGGCAGAGCAAGAGCAGAGAATACCACAACCATTGGCCCTCCTACAGAATCTGCTACCACCACAACTCCATCCGCTAATGCAACTCATGTCGTGAAAACCGCTACTGTTGACGAGAAATCGCCCAGCAAGCCAGCGGAAACACACCTACAGTCGTCGGCCGAATCACCACCCTACATGTATCCTTCCTCGACTTCCAACTACGTCCCAATTCATCCCGTCGTCTCTTCCAAGGAATATAAACTTCACCAGTTCTTCTCGCTGCACCGGCCTTTACTTCTGCTAAACCAGACATCATCGTCCATCTTCGAAGCTGCTGGCCCTTCCACCTCACTGTTCACCTCTTCCGAAGATCCAGTCAACACTGACTCACAGCATGCTTTTCCCACCATTGATAACCCTCCAGAGTCGTCCCCCGACGCCGATGCGGATGCCGCACGCCAGCTAGCCCACTCGTTGGTCGCGAATCGGGTTGGGGGTGCGCTTGCCTGGGAACGGGTCTTGTCCCAGCTCGGATTGAATGCTCGATGCTCGCAGAATGATATTTCCCAGGCCAGGGACTCGGCACACGAATGGGTTAACATCCATGCTGACAGTACTCGCCGAAAGAAGCGAAAGAAGATGAAGAAACACAAGTATGTTCTTGACATTTCATGCTCTTCATTATTCAAACCGCCGCGTTTCAGGTTGAAGAAGCGTCGCAGAGTATGTGGCTGGTTCCTGATCCTCACTTTTTATGCACCTAACTCTCAATCCAGCTCACTAGACGCCAGAATAAGTGAAGTCGAATTACCTGGCGTAGAGGTATCTCTAAGTACCTTTCCGTAGAATAATGCGATGCCTACCAATTCCATTCGTGTCACTTTTGAACTCCCTCGACATGACAATCATCTACGAATGCACAAGTGTATTGTCGCTAAGTTGCCTTGTCGGTATTTCTGTAGGCCCAAACTTTTACACCCCCCTTTCTTTTCCCTTCTCCTTCCCACTCCTTCCCACCTTTCCAGACCTCAGTATACCCATTGGCCTCGAACAAAGTCCGTATTCCAGGTTCCTCCAGAAGCGCTCCAAAGAATACAATATACTTCGGCCATTCATGCCGCCATCCGAGGTCCCATGAGCTCGACTGGTCTTCTATCGTTCTCAAAGTTTGTATAAAGGTGGCATTCGGAACCGAGAAAGCAAAGGAAGACGGAGGAAACGTGGGATTAACGCGGGCTGGGAAGTGTGACTTGATGTACGAAACCGGAGACGCGAAAAAGACGTCAGTCTGATCTCTGTACTGCGTATGATTACGAAGCCTGGAAAATCTCTTAGCGTGACCACTGAATCGACACCACACCATACCTTAAGGGTGGTTCGCATCCCAAAGCCCACATCTTTCCGGGGTCAGCAAGGTCCGGGCGGTGGAGATAAGCTTGCCACGGAGTGGAATGACATGGCATGAGGAATCCGATGCTCGTGGAATCATCTACAGGAAGTTGCCTCAAGAATGACATGACTTCGATCTGACCTGTGCAATGGAAAAAAATGACGTAAATGGAGATTGGGATTGATAGTGACAAGAACAGTGGGATGGAGATTCGTGATCTGTTCCAAGTGGCTGAGGCTCGCGACACGGTTTTTTTGTGCTTATCTTCCTGGCATCGCGTTAGTTGGGTGATGGACTCGGCAGCCAAAATGTGCATCATGGGTAAAAGCGGATGTAGAAACCGCCATTCCTTGTGCCCGATGAAAGAATAGACAGACATAGTCCATCCAATACACCCCGCCATGACACGTAACTTGGATCCATGCTTTGCAAATATGAGCCAAAACCCGTGAAGAACGAAAGGGAGTGTCGTTGTACATAAAATGGGGAGAGCCTGGGTAATGTAATAATGCCAGGGGTTCGCTCCGTAGAACGATGAGACCGGCGACGCATTTACGAGCAGGAAATTGATCAAGGTTAGCGTTGGTCGACCATAAAACAAAGTATCCAATGTAAAAACGGCCAGAATAATAATGACACTTTGGAAACGTGTCAATGTCAAGTTTGCGTGAAAGTACGGGAAAAACAGACCCGATGCATATGGTATCACGCAGGATAGATACCAAGAGTTTCGCATTTGCCCTGACACGCCAAAGGAGGATGGAAAACATATACATCCAAATTATGGCGTTAGTTGGCCGGATGGCACATGCAATCCCTGCAAATACGGTACTCCATCGAAGCCTAGGACTTCAAGGATTCGTAAGGTGTAAAAACGAATACAATTGTGAAGCAAAACCTACAGGTCGAGTAAAGAGGATGCAGTTAGAACGTTCCATGGGAAATAAGTTAATGCTATAGTTGTGAGAGATGCCTCCAGTGAATTCGACAGTGATCTTGACAAAGCCAGGGAATGAAAGAATGAGGTTACGGAAAGTAGGTGCTATAACATATGATTACCGACGAATTCTGAGGCGCAGATACAACGACGTGCCGATAGTAGTGCGCGGTCGGAAACTTCCTTGCCAAATGAACTATCCAAGACAACATCGGCGAGCTTCAGGGTCCATACATCCGTTAGAGCGGCAAGTAAGCCATGCAGTATCCTCGGTCCGGCAACCTGTTGAAGTCAGATGCTGTAGTTGAGAACATACCAATACATACCACAATCGAAGGATACACATCCAATCTAGATACTTTCAACACCCAGTACACCGGAATGTTGAGTGCGGGATATAACATACTCCTCAGAGGTACGGGGTTCACCCATTCCCAGGTGAGGTGACCATAGCCAAAAACATATTTGTGCGCAGGTTCTAATGCTTGTAAATATTCGTCCGGCTGGAAATAACTTCGGGTGAGGAGGGCGACCAGAACACGAAAGACGACGCTGAAGAGTATCATGCAGCACATAAACTACCGTGACAATGGTCTAAATTGTCACATGTCACACCGACATTACAGTAACTACGAAGGATTACTTACACTTGAGTCTAACATAGCGGGCAAAAATAATACATGTTGGCCCGAGACGGTTGCTGTGAGAATCAAACGCGAAGGAGAAGGGCCCCCTTTGGAACCCGACACAAAACATTGATACTTTCAAGAATGGAGATACACAGCACTCTGATCATTTTATTCGTTCAGCCATAAATTTCGAGGTGGATCTCCTTGGATCCCGTGCAGACGGTTGAGACTAGGTCATCAGACAAATGGGATAAGAGGACTGAAACGATGCCAGCTCAAGTACTCACCGTCGCAGGAAATGAAGGTGAGTCGATAATCGTCGGAAACGCCGGCTCGGAGGATTTGATTGCGGACCGTGGAGATGGTTTGTTGATAGGAAATGATTTGGAAGTCTTCCGCTCGACAACACTTGATATGGCCCGCTGCGGCTGAGTGTTGTTGTCCGCGTTGCTGTTACGAACAGTGTTGGTCCCTGTGATGCCCCCCCTGGGAGCGAGCTTGAGTTTTGACAGCGTTGGTCCGCAATCAATTGACGCCCCAACCGTGTACGATGATCCCACAGTATCAGAATCCTGGGGAAGTGCTATACTGGACGAGGGTGATTCGAGATTAGGACCAGCGTTCCGCATATTTCCCGTTTGCAACATTTGGGTCACTTCTCTGATGGTCTCGTCCTCACTTCCGCTTTCTCCAGATTCCCCACCCACTAACCTATTGTTTTCCAGTTTCCCTAGCCTCACTGAATTTCGAAGAGACTTGTAACGGGAGGCTGGAATGAGAGTCTGCCCTATTGACATAGAGATGGGACCATGCGACTCGTCGTACACCGTTCCCATGTGGTCAGCTCGAAAACTTGACGATGGTAGTTGTCCCCTAGTCTGCATCCCCAGGTATTGTCAGTATCAACGAATGCACGAGTACCCGTACGACCTTACGGCTTCAATTCGTTGTTCATCATCATCACCAAGAATAGCCTCACTCATTGCTTTCGCAACCTCCATACCGGCAGCGTCTCTTTTCCTGTGGTATTCCAGAGCAACTTCGCGGTGATGTTGTGCGATATCGTAGTCGAATCCTTCCTCCAAGGGTCCATCATCTAATAAATCATCGCTGGTCGACGAGCTCGTATTATCACCATCCGAAGATTTATCCTGCAAGCGGTGAGGGTCCTCAGTGGAGATAGATTCATCATCTGAATCCACATCAGCGTGAGACGGAAGGCTTGGAGTTGGTGCTCCCGCAGGACACCGCTCTACTACACGCATTTTTAAGGGGGACTTTTCTTCATTGATAGTGGCCTTCCAGGGTATGCACCTCTGTGCACATAATCTTCCAGGAATAACATCACCCCAGTCTTGCTGCTGATTCCTTTCGTCGTCTTCCACGGGTGACACACCTGCAAAAGACACACTTTTTTTCCCGGACGGAATAGTGTTTTGTGGATTCGAGTGCATGTCGTCTTTACGTCGTCTTTCCCTTGCACCCTTTACCAAAGCATGTCCCATCTTCTTCTGCAGATCTTGGGTCGCTTTTAATTGCTCCAGTTTAGCCTTTGCAGACTCCTTCCGTCTTCTAACTGAGTCTTTTCGTTCTTCCTCTGCATCCCGCTCTTCTTGTAGCTGCTGCAGACGCTCCTCCTCCTCGAGTAAATCGAGGATACGGCCATGTTCACGCCGCCGTCGCTCCTTCTCCTCTGATGACAAAAGAGAGAATGGTATTAGTCCTTGGTCCGGAACAGGGAATGAGGCGATCAGCTGAGGGTCGCCATCAACTGGTTCTGAAATGTCAATGATAGGAAGACCTTCTTCATTCAGAAGCTGTATTGAAAATTGTTGATCGTGTCAATTACGCTTCCGAGTCCGAGGCACACTCACCTTGCTAGGGAGGGCACATGGGCCTTGGCTGGGAGCTTCAACATCTCCTAAGATTTCCTTGATCCTCTCAGACAATCTCTGCACTTGATCTGGGGATGGAGGGGTGCGCACGATCGCCTCATCACTGCTATCATCCAACGAGCGGAGCAAGCCCTGTAAGGCTACAGCGAGATTTCCCTGAGTCGATGATAAATACATGATGGAAATGCTCCCATACCCTCAACTCTGCTAGAATCGATGTCCTTGATGCTTCCGAACGCGTTCGACATGACAAACTTGATATAAGTGAGTGAACATTGTTCTTTGCGATTACGTGAGGCATCATACGTCTTGCATCTTCCCATCATGGTCGTCACTCATGTTGTGCCTTCTTCTCACAAGAAAACTCGGAGGCGCATTGCAAAAAGAAAATCAACCGCAAATGGTAAACCGACAACGACCTCAATGAGACGAGGCGACGCAGACGGGGACGGGGACGAGGAGATGCAACTTGATCCTCTTGTCGAGGGATCTACACAACCATCTAACGTTGCACAAGAGAACGACGACGAAATCGCAATTGAAGTCCATCCAGAGGCTGCTCCCCAACCGTCTTCCGTACCGTCATTTCCCCCGCTCTCGGCTGCTGCTCAATCAACCACGCTCAAATCCGAGATTCGACGGATACCCATACCACCGCACCGTATGACGCCAATCAAAAAAGACTGGGTCAGCATTTTCTCCCCGCTTACGGAGATTCTCGGCCTGCAAGTTCGAATGAACATCCAGCGGAGATGTGTCGAGATCCGAGTATGCATTCCCCAGACTCCAGGGGCCATGACCAACATTGTATGTAGACGTCGAAGCATACCAAAGATATCGGGTCGATTCAAAAAGGTGCTGATTTCGTCAAAGCCTATGCGCTTGGGTTTGATGTTAATGTGAGTGGCGGAGACTTTGGCCGAATATCGTCTGATACCCAACGGTCAAGGACGCCATTGCTCTGCTTCGCTTGGACGATCTCTACCTTGATTCTTTTGAGATCAAAGACGTGAAGACGCTACATGGCGATCACTTATCGCGCGCTATCGGTACGCGGTCAACTTGACGTTATTACATTGGTTTACTTCTCGTCTCCTAGGTCGGATAGCAGGACAGGATGGCAAGACAAAATTTACTATTGAAAATGTCAGTCGAACGCGAATTGTTCTCGCAGACACGTATGTCAAGCATTTAACTCTTTTTTCTCGTGATGAATCCCCTGAGTAGAAAAATTCAAATCATGGGGTCGTTCCAAAATATCAAAATCGCACGAGATGCGATAGTATCTCTTATTCTTGGTTCACCTCCAGGGAAAGTTTACGCCGGACTGAGAACAGTGAGCAGTCGGATGAAACAGCGGGCGCTGTGATATTGATTGCTACAATATCATGTATGCCGATCGGTATTACATTATCGACGAGTTGAAACAGGGAGCGGACACATACATTACAGTGCAAATTCAAATCAAGGCGGAAGAGAAGCCAGACGACTGGGCAAACTACCTGTATCGAACGGCGCATCTTACCCGAACTCAATTATCCCATGACCTTTACCTTTTTTCTCGGACTCATATTGGTCGACTATCGTCTGTCTCAGCATGCTGCGCTAGTTAGAACTTTCTTGCTATTTGTGACGTAGAGACTCACTTCTCCCACGCGGAGTGGTCCACGGGAGGATCCTGTCCATTTCCAACCATAACCATCTTCCCTTCACTTGGAATTTCATCGACGACAAGGAATACCCATCCCGGGCCGGGAGGATAGATATTGCCGTCAGGTGGGCCGGAGAGTGTCATGTTCCCTCCATCCCTAAACGAGGACACCGTCAAATACACCAGCCTCGAATTCGCATGTACTGCATGCGTGACAAAACCCAGATCCATCAACGCGACTGCAGAGAAGAGATTAGCCAGTAGCATCCGCTGGGCACCAAGAAATTAACCTTTGATTGTCGATTCCGTAGCATTTGTCCCGGAAGGCAGATTAACCTCCATCTCGAACTGACCTCCGTAAGGGATGTTTTTGGGGAGCCGGTTAATGATTGGTCGCTCCGTAGACATATAAGGCGGCTGGAATCGTTCCACTCTATATTCTGTTCCGTATTTCACTTCGCTCCTGTCCAAGTTTGGATTGCTCCCCGCGACCAAGACGTCGGCATCAGGTGTCAGCGTCGCGACCGAATGATACATACGTGGTATCAAACTCGATTTCATGCCTATAGTGGAAAATCGTTGACCGGGAGGGGCATCGGGTGTATACAGAATAGGTGTGAGATTTGGGTTATCCGCATTCGATTCGCCAACCTGGCCTTTGACATTTCCATAACCGGATATCCCTGACTTGGCACCGTTAACAATAAAAATCTGCCCAGTTGGGAGTAGAACAGCATCGGGCATATGTCTTGGTTCGGGGAGCTGCTCTATTTCCCATCCGGAAGCGATTCCGGCCTCAGTTAGTGCAATCCTGGAACATTGATTGGATGCCGGATCTTGCGACGATATTTCATGCCCAGGGGTAGTGTCATCAACGGCTGAGCCACCGCATATGATGATCTCTGGTGTATAGCCTCCAGGAGATAGCGGGAGGAGAAGTCCAACACCGGCCATCGGGTACGTAATGCGAACACCATTAGGGATTCTTGGGAGCCTTCGTTCCTTGTTCTTTTTCCAGTCGTAGATCATGGCATCCCGATTGGCAGCCATGAACACTTTACCATCCGGGAGAGCGAAGGCGATTGGGAAAAGATTTGCATTCAACGTATCGACCAGGAATGGCAGGTCGATCGGAAGTCCATTCGAACTGTGTATAGACTTCGGCGGCCAGTATTCCACAGTTGGATTGTTGACTGTAGCGTTGTTTATCCAGCCACCCTTCTTGGATCCTCCGATAATCATTGCACTGCCATCGGACAGTCTGAGGACAGTGTTATACCATCTGGGGCTTGCCATTCGGATACGAGCATGGTTCTCGTACATGTAACACCGAGAGACGTTAGTGGAATGGCATGGATGAAATAGGCGGATGGCCTGTAGACCATCCAGGTGTCCAAAGTCCGCAGCCGAGGTGAAGCTTTCGATAACAGGGTTGCCTCCGACGTTAAGTAGAGTTCCATTGCTCAAAAAGGTGCCGCCCGCACAAAACGAATTTGACTGTATCGCCAGAGGAAGTACAGCTTGAGTATTAAAGTTATACAGTGCTCCCCAGGTTGGATGACCATCGATAGACACCGGGTTGTGTTCCACCTTGTCGATTATGAGGGCGTGACTGGGAGATATGACAGCCAGTTGCATGGCGGCCACGCCGGTGGAACCACGCTGCACCAGTAACCATTCAGATTGTCCGTCGCTGGCCTGACCGTCCTCGTGTCCAATTGACATAGATGAGAAATCCTGACCTCTCGTCACCACCAGAGCATCGATGTCCGTGATTGGACTAGCTACACCTTCTGCACCTCTTCCGGTGTGCTTGATCTCCATAAAATGTTTACCATACGGAAGATCATACTTCCAGAACAATCTTTGTTGGGTAAGCGGGATATTGCTCCAGGTATCGACAACGTCTGCTTCCCGTCCATCTATGGAAACTAACGAGATGCCATGCGTCCTGTCTTGACCTCCAAACCACTCGATCCCGGTTCCGACAAAGGAGAAAGACGCCAGAGCTCCAGGTTCGTCGGTCCAACGAACTGCGCCTTCGATATATGAGCTAGAGTATGACTGTCTCCACAGACCTCGGTACTGAATTAACGGGGACGAGGAGTCGTAACTTTTTGCTCCTGGTGGAACGTAAAATGGCGAAAAGATCTTGGGTTTGTCTGACCCGGGTGGAGTCTTACCGTTCCAAGCGGAGTCACGGGCTAGAACGTGTAAATTGGGCGTAAGGAAAGGCCATAGTAAGGTAAAAAGGTTCGTGCACATGAGTCTTGGTGATGCGTGCTGGCGTCGAAATCACGTGTAGTTGACTTTATCTTATAATTGATTATGTAACCGACCACTTAAAGGTTCTGCTGTGATACGTTCCTGCTAGGAATGCTATTGTATCTATACTATGCATAACATGTCGTGACATTGATTGGGGTTGAAAAGGAGATCACGAACGGGATGTGCGAAACTGGGCCAAATTGAGAAAGCAAGATGAGTTGAATGTTAGCCTATGCCAATTGTCAATGCGAAATGAAGCTGAAGGGTGACCATCCTATGACCGGACTTTGCCCTTGCCCTTTCCATTTCTTCCTACATCACTTGTTGACGACGGTCCACCAGTTGCATGCTGGGGCAGTGGTTCCCATATCCGAATCGTGAAGTCATCTGAACAAGATGCAAACATCCGTTCGTTTCGTGGGTTCCATGCGACCGAATTGACGCTTCCTGCTCCGTGTCCTGGGAGGACTTCAAGCAGTACACCGGTATCCCGGTGCCAAATATAAACATTACGGTCTGGAGATAACCAGGTGAGGGAGAGACCGGGGATAAAACCACAGTGAACACCTGCCTTCGCTTCCACTAACCACAAAGTTACCATCTACACCCCCAAAACAACTCCGAATGACGTGATGGCCCTGATGCTGCCCAGTAAATTTGCGCGCGAGCCGACCCTCACGCAAGTCCCATAGATGTACCTCCTACAATATAGTTGAGCCATCAGCAGCCTGATGGGCCAAACATGGTAAATGTTCCTTACATCTGGTGCATGATTGATTAGCGCAAATTGGGAATCGTCGGAGATCTTCACGCTCGTAAGTTCGCCGTCTGTTGGAAGTAAACTGCATCCCCTTCCGAATCAGTTGAAAAGAAAAGAGTGAAGGCGCAACCCTCACAGCTCGATGGCCTTGCTCTCCAGGTCATACACAATCATCCGGTTCTCCGACTGTCGGCCCACATTGGCTGCCGTCCCATTGCCATTACTTGCCAGTGGTGGTGATGATTCTCGACTGACACCTCGACTAGTATCCGCTGTTATGGGCGGTAGTGCAATATAGTCCATCCCAACCGTGACAAGCCGGGTCATGTCTGGAGTGATGGCCATGTCGGTAACACGAATAGGCACTCCAGACCAATCGTCTCGGAGTTTCCCCACCATGTCCTGGGAAATAGGTGAGACACATTCTTGTGTTTGATGACGTTGCACAAACCCAAGAAAATATCTTTCGATCCAAGCTTGCCGACATGAAACCTGAACCATCTGGCAGCCATACGAGCGCGGACACCGTCTCTAAATGAGAATCAAGAGTGTGCATGCACTTTCCAGTCTAGTACGAGTGTTATGGCTGTTCTTTTTATATGATAAGAATGGCTGCATTGTTACCTTGGTATCCCAAAGTAATATCAGTTGATCCGCGGAGGTAGCCAGAATCGAGTCATCAAGGGACCACGCCAATGCACCGACGGGGAAAGGGTGCTCCCGGAGTGTAAACTCCACCACACAGTCACGAGATGTAGGTTCGACATCCGACTGCGGGATGGTGTAAGCCTTGTTCTTCGTGGGACAACGAAAGAAAGACTTGCCCCGATGCGCCAAATTATGGCTGTCTTGTCTTTGCTTGCGCTAGCCAGGCGTAAGCCATCATGACTCCAAGCCACATTCCACACCTCGTCTGTGTGAACATCGAGGACGGTGGTTGTTATACATGGAAAATCCTCTCTGTCACAGTGGTGGTCAGAGAACAACGAAAAAGAAGTAGAGTTCATGGGTGCATTGTGATATAGGCAATGTTCTCTTTGATAATGTCTCGATTGTGCCAACAAAGCCGCAAGCCGCCGGGAAGGGATCATCGTCGTAGAGGGTATAAATTCTAGTACAAGTATTCCTATGAACCACGATGGATACGAAGAACAGGAACTTACGTTGTAATTCGGAGAGTAAGGTTCGTCGAGATGTTCCAGATGCCCCATCCCACGATGCACGCCGCCGTAAGTCCTCAGAGTCCGAGCACATTATCAGACTATCAGAGGCGTCATAAGCGGATGACCTTTGAGCATCCTTTGATCCATACCTTGATAGGGCGTGCAATTGCTCTGGATTCGTACTCAACGGAGCTAATTCATTTCGTAGTACCTGTAGCGCAGCTGTCGTTTTTCGGGCTTCCAAGAGCTCGAGGTATTTCTGTTTCCCGATGAGAAAGTGGGCCTCCTAAGAATAGATATGTCAGAGACATCAAGATCCATAATGGTTGCGTGTCGATCGCACCCATATTGCCTCCTCATCAACGGCAGTAAGATGGGAGAGTAATGATTCCGCGCTGGCCCAGTCTGCGTTCAGAATGTACTGGCGAAATTGTGTCACTTCGGGTGCCTCGAGCGAGTACCCGGACTCTGCTTCAAGGGTTGCGGCAGATTCACTGGAACACGTCCAACAGACCAATCGAACGATAAGAAAACCAAAGCAATCAAAAACGAAACTTACATGTAACCTACGTCTCGCAGGCTTTGTATAACCAATCTGACAAATTCTTCCCTGTCGACGTAAGGGTCGTCGTACAACGTGGTGCCTGGTAGGGACACGCGTGTTACTGAGGAAGTGTGCTTGGAAACACCCTTGCTCATGAGTGGAGACCCGTTGGTCTTGCATCCATTGATGCTGGTGACACCATTGGAGCGAGTGGCTTTGTCTAATGTGACAGAGGACGGGCCGGCCTCCGAGATGGGAGAGGTGTCTGAGGATGAAGTTGAGGCTTTGTCTGAGCGTGGAATGTGCATCTTATCTAGAGAAGTACCCTGGGTGGGGAGAATGTGGTCAGTAGTGGGAGAGAAAGCGGGGCCGGAGGCGCTGGTGCCTTGGCTGAAGATTCGCTGTCTCTTGTATGCCCTCGCTGAATCTGTGAACGGTGGAAGCAAAGGCCCGATCATGAAAGAAAGAATTCAGCATGTGTGTGTGAAGATCGCGGAGCAAAAGAAAGCTCACCAGACGGAGGAGCAGGGGGTACGTCACCCTCAGAATCCTCTACGAGAGCGCGTGGACGTGTAGAAGGGACTAGAGAAGTGGGTGACTGTGTTCGAAGAAGGGGGTGTCTTGACGTGGATGAGGTCGTAGTAACTTGGGATGGTTCCGTGGAGGGTTCCAGCGTTGTAGGGGGACCCTGGGGTGTAGGACGAGCGTCCTGGGCGGAGTACAGTCGGGTGATTGGATCAATGGTGACTAGCTGGGTGTTTGGATGTGTGAATTGACATGCAGCACCTCCAGCGTTGCTGCGGGTGGATCTGGACGTGCAGCAGGAGTGCGAGGTCAATGGAGGGGAAAGAATGACAATCGTCTTGTCGCCGTTGACGGACTGGCCTGCTCACCCAATTAAAAATGGAAGGCGACCCCTCCTTCCATTTCCGATTTCGCAGCCAGGGGGGTTACTTACGACGCTCCCTTGCACACCGACTACACGTTTACGCGCCGTGCAGGCATCACTGGCTGTCATTTTTTAACCGACTCAAACATGCCGTGTACAGCTATGGCCTCTGGATCGATCAAGGGCCAATTGGCATAGAATGCCGATATAGTAACACATTGTGATCGATTATACTAGCACATGCAAGCCAAATTCAACGTGGAAAAACGCCGCACTCCATAGTCGCGAAAACAAACTATCCTTCATGAAGATGCTCGATGCAAAAAAGTCGTAAAGTTTTGTGTGATAGCGATAGATAACAATTGCTTTGTAAACGGCAAAGTCGCCAATGATGGTATGGATTCCGTAAGTTTTCTTGAGTTGATACCTGGTTCTTTGAGATATAGATATAGTACGCAAAATGGAATAGAAGGCGACTAGCGAATAATGCTGGTGCTTTTGGTGGGATGCTGTAATTGCTGTGAATGAGAAAAAAATGGGGTCATAGGTGCAGCGACCAGCCTGCGATTCGTTTTGTTTCCGAGGGCGCAGAGCGCGGTGGCGGGGATAAAATGAAACCGACGGGAAACTCCACGCGGCAGCCGTGGCAATACTACCAACGGCTTGCAGTACGTTCGCGTTCCTTCAGGCCACTGCGCCCATTTCCATAGCCGGGTGCATCTCGAGACGAACCCCGGCCTTCGAGTTCGTGTGTACGGTAACGTCCACGTCTTTCATTATGAGCGGCGGGAGCGATCAAGGCAGGATCCTCAAATTCCTGCATGCTAAGCACCATCTTGGGAAGAGGTGAACTATTACGTCGAGCGGTCGGGCGGCCCCTAGCGAGGGGAACACAGGTCCAGTCGAATACTTGCTCTACACTGCCTCGACTGTCGTGACGGCCACGGGATGTTGCCATCGTGCTTCGGCGAGTACGCGAACGTGAATGAGAACGAGAGTCGGCATATTGCGAGGGTTCTGGATCACGGCGTCGACCACGGGGTGTTGATTCCAATGTGGAACGCAAGCCGGAGGCAGATAGCAAAGAAGCCAATTTTGGGGTTGGAGGGGATGGCCGCGGGTTATGGCTAATGGTATTGCCCGAAGAGGCAAGGACCTGCGATCGTTGGGGAGAGCTTTGTTGGGGAGAGGTTATCTGGAGAAGCGAAAAGTACGCTGGCAGACTCGCACGGTTACGACTCTTGGTTTTGGACGTGACAGTGGCCGTGTTCCCGTCTGCCTCTCGGGCCAAAATGGGCGGTTCATGGCGGGGGTGACGAGAAGCTTCGTGAGCAAAATCGAGCTCGTCGTCTGGAGGAGAGGGAATGTGACCTAAAGAGGAACTAGAGGAGGTACGGCGGTGCAAGAGGGGAATCATAAAATGGTGATTGGTCGCTGAGGGACGCCGAGTATACATCAAGCCTGATAGCTTTCCAGAATGGTGGGAAGCAACGGAACGGATGCAAGGGTCAATACCACCCTCGGCACTGTCGGCTTCGCAGCCAGAATCATCGTCGATTCCAATGACAGGGTCGTCATCCTCGACGTCGGTGAAAAGGGACCAAGAGACGGAAGAAGAAGACGAGGAAGTTGAATATCTGTCACGTTTGCGGAAGCTACTGAGCGCACTGCCCAAGGCAGAAGGCATGAGAGCAGGCACTTCGCCGCCATGGGCATGGCTAATGAGGGGAGAGGAGAGGGCGCTGCTGGCGGAGGAGATTGAAGGAGAATTATGGACGTCGAGAGCCTCGCACTCGTCACTACAGTAGGCGCGACTGATTCAAGCCGGTGAGGAAGGACTAAGAGAGCAGAGACGACGACGCACCTGTCGTCGGGGAGCTGTCTCGAGCACGTGAGACAGATCTCCTCGAACATGGGGACAAAGGGGAGAGGAGACAGTGCGAGCAAGGGAGAGGAGGGAGACGTCGCTGCAGACGACAAAGAGGTAGGATGAGAGACAGGACAGCTTAAATATGGATACCGGCACAGGAGGAATGGAAATTTCACAAATTGGAAGAGGAAATGACTCAAACAGGACAAGGGTGAGATCCATGTCACATGTGACAATAAATAATGGTAATAATAATTGTAAAATACTTAGCACGGCGCGAACGTGCACCTTGAGGCATGTCTTGGATACGGTGTTCCCGACCCCATGGCGTTCGTTCTCTTGCACGTTTGAGCGCATTTCATTTCCAGCCCTCGCGTTTACGTGGTGTGACGAGGGTCGGTCCATCTGGTAGCTCAAATGGCGAAAATGTGGCGACTATCGGCGCGCGCCTCCCATCACGCCATCAGTCTGACTCAAAGAGCTAGAATCGCGCAAATAATGCCATGGTCCAGCCATCTCTCGCGAGACCGTCCTAGTGTTACTTATCCGTGCACGTCATGGCCGACCTGCCTCCGATTTATTTTTTTGACACCCAACACGACGTAGCCAGGAGTTTATACCATGCCTTCCCACACGGATAAGGGGTGGCATCTCGCAGCGTTGTTTGATATCTCCGGGTTGCAGAGTTTAACGTTTCTCGCGTGGGTCAAGACATTGTTGGTCATCCGATCTGGTCGACTTTCCATAACGTTCTATCTTCTGCCGCGGCGTTTTCTCGTCCGACATCGCCATCTTTTTCGGCCGTCAGTCAAGCCCTGCTGTGTGAAACCGTGCCTTGACGATATGGTGCAGTGCTTTCTGATGTTCCTGCCAGGGACACTGTATGTATCCCTTAGAGGCGCCGAGAGCCAACCACAAACCGATATCATTATCTGTGTAAATCAATCACAGGCGTCGACGTACATGCCCCGGTAGGATCGAGGTGCGTCATACCCAGCAACTAGCTCGGCAGTGCTGCAGCTCGGATGTTGTCATCACTACAGGGACCCTCCCCAACAGCACCCATTGATGACGACCCCGACGAGGTTGGATCAATCCTTCCCAGGATATCGATGCCCTCCTCTATCCTTTGCGACTTGCTTCCTTGCACCTCGTTCCCATCCGCAGATGTGGGTGCTTCTGCGCTCGTGGGAACTGCGCTCAAGCTGCGAGAACTTCTACGGGGTGGTGGCATGACTTGTTTGAAATCTCCCACAGACTCGTCCGCAGCCCCTCCATTTGCAGTCTGAGGAAGGATTACTCCGGGCGATGAAGAAGATTGCGTAACAGGCGGTAATGGTTTGTCCGGCTTGGTGCTATCTTTCCTTGATAGGAGCCCCCTGAGTCGCTCGCTGGGCCCTCCCGTCGGACGCAAGTTGCCAAGTGTGGACTTGCGGGGTATCGGTTTCTCCGCCACAAGGGTCTCAAGCATGTTGGTTGGCGCGGAAATGTTCTTCAGCACCGACAGCTTCTGGTGTAGGAATTGCGCGTCTGCCAACATCCTTTGAAATGGTCAACTGTAGCACTTTGATACTCGTGACGCGTGTCACATGCCTGTTCTTCGCTTCCTGGGTCTGTAATTCGATCCGGTTATACTCTTCTGAGAGGCGGTGATTGATGGCAGCAAATACTTGTGACATCACGTACTGCGAGACGCATCGTCACTGACAACAACACGCCAAACAAGGAACGAACCTCCACAATCGGCGCGGACAAGTATCGCGAAAGGACTTTGTGTAGTGTGACCGTCTCCTTGACCAAGAGTTCCATGTAATCATTGACACCATCGCCTTGTCCTGGTATCTCCCAATTGACCACCTCCGAGAACCGCACATTAGTTCGATATCTCATAGTTGTGGAATGTGGCGTACGACTGACCTCTAATGACTTGACATGAGCACTGATCCTGTCGCTCATAATGGCAACCAATTTCGAATGAATTTCGTTCTGGTGTTCTTGGAAGTCCTTTTTGACATGCAATTAGTCTGGTGACCATGGCCAAACGCAAAACCCGGACACACCCGCTTGAGTTTATCGAATTCCACAAGCATTACTGCCTGGTTTGGACTAAGGTGGCGCCGGAATGTCTCCCGTACATACGGAACGAGTGTCACCATAATTGAAAGTGACTGGGAAGCAAGGGCTAGACAATCGATGAAATTCGCACGTACAAAAAGAACAATAGGAAAGGCACCAACCTAGGTGTTTTGCTGTAATATTTTTCAGGCCAGCAGAGCGCATAGCACCTGCTCCAAGGACTACTTGACAGGTCCTGGAATTGAACGCCTTGAGAAACTCAATAATGCGGCTCATTACATCTGTGTTCAGTATTGGAAGATTGACTAGGAGTTTCAGGTACTCTAGCAGGAGCCCCAATACAGCGCCGGTCGCCGATACACAGAAATAAGGTCGCTCTTCGATGTGAATGTATTTGGTTGTTCCAGCTACTGAGCCATTTTGCTTGTCAGGGGGTGGCGTATCCTTCCCGATCTGTGAATGAGAAGGTGAAACGATGGGTGGTGGTTTGCCACCTATGACCAGGTCGGGGGAATCACGAATGGCAGAATCAACCAATACCTCTGCGGCATGCTGGACTGCGGATGGAACATCCATTTGACTCCATTGTTCATCCTCCACCAGCTTGGCGGATTGGTTGATCCTCGACTGATGGAATGTTTGCAGGAACAGTTTGGCCTGAACAAGCGATGATCACGCAACCTGTCGTGCTGGACCGATAGAAAAAGGTACAGAACCTACCTGTCCAAGAATTGTGCCTCTCAGTCCCATTATCATGTGGCGACAGATAGTTTCGCATTTGATGACAAAATCCCAAGACTGGTTGAAGAACACGAGAAAATCTGGTAGGTCTAGTTGGGCGAGTTGCTCTGAACGATAACTGATAACTTTGGCCACTAATTTGTTCGAGAGGTCTGCTGCCGAGGAAAGAATATCTAATAACTCGTCTTGTAAAGGTGCAAGATCTGTCGATACTGCGGTAGACCTGCATCGGGTCAATTTCTGAACATAAACAATACAGATGTTCACGGACATGGGACTTTCGAGCGCTTCTATCAGCACCCCGCTCTGAAGCTTGAGACCCTCGATGCCGTTGAGAAGACTGTTGAACATGCGGGAGACCACGGAGTAGAATTCAGCCTCGGTCATCGAGCGCAAGAGGTTCGAAAGACCGCTAACATCGTGTGAGACGGAAGTATCTCCCCCAATAAACATTTGTGACGTACCTCGTTTGAGCTTTAGCATTCTTTTCATCCTCATCTAGATCAAATGAGGACAAATACTAGGGGACAAATGTATGTTTTGGACTCTTATAATGAAGAAAAATGTCTGCACCTACGCGTTTTACGATCCCTCTCACTTCGGACATGACAACTTGTCGCCAGGAGACCATTGCATCTCGAATAGCATTCGTACGCAGGAGCCCTCGGAGCAAGGGCTGTAGGCGGTCTTGCAGAGCGAAATTCGGGTTTACGTCGGAATTTGAAGCGGCGGAATCCGCGTTCGCGCGATCGAGCAGGTCAATCTTGAGAACAGTGACTAGATCTGTCGTCAGCGACAACGCTATCTCGGTTTTCATGGCCTGCAAATGTGACGGAAAGGGGAGGAAAGCATTGAGCGATGAGAGGGGTAACGGGGATGGGGGGGTGCTCCTAGTCTGGGGGGATGGTGATTCCGGAGTTAGAGGTAAGGAAGAATGCAGATTGCCTGATCGACGTTTACGCCGTGTCATAGTGTGTGCGGGAGGATTATTTGGCTGCGGATGTAAGAGAGAATCAATGTTGTCGATGACAGAGAGTGCCTCGCCCCACTGGCCTGCAGTGACCAGGCCTCTGGCGACGGACGACATTTCAACGACAGCAGCGAGTTCGTGGACGGCGACAATAACGGCAGCAATATTGGAGGACCTGCATTCTTTGCGGACGATGTGCAGTCCCCGGATCGCGGTATTGTTATCTAAATCGCTTAAAAGGGTGCGTAATTCAGCTATACGATGCAAACACTGCTCAGATTCGGTTTGCAGATCTTGCAAATTTGTGAGGGCAGCAAAGAAGGAGGTTGACCGAATGGATATTTCGCGCACGAGATGTTGTTCGATGGTATCCGCGTGGTGAGAGAGCTTTTCAAGCAAAGGGAGGGAGTAAGAGAGGGAGGATGGATCGGAGGTGTCTTGATCACTCAGGTCGCGCTCTGTGACTGCGTCAAACGTACGAGGATCTGAAAGATCAAATTTGGGATGAAAAAAGACCGGTGGAACTGTGTCAAGGGGAGTGATGGGCCTGGTTAGGCGGGGAGGTGTATCTGGGTCGGACTGCAGGGGCGATGAGCCTTGAATGAAGCGGTTCCATTCCGGCGCGATCGCACGGAGGTATGAATCGAAATCCTTGCGCTTTACACGGGGAAGCTCCGCGGAAGGGACTGGGGGGAGGGACGAATGTGCCTTTGGTGGGGCGTGACGTCTGTGGGGGTTGTTCAGCACGTTTGAGACGGCTGCGGGAGTTGAGCAGGGCGAGAAAGATAGTGCATACGACATACCATTGAAACCTTGAGTTGTTGAGGACCAGTGAGAGGGGAGGGGAGAAGCGGTGTTGGCGATATGGAGACGTGGAAGCACGGCGAAAGCGTCTTGCGCTCGACCGTCCGTGGTGGTCTCCGAGACGCTCGCTGGGCCCCTTTTGCCTGCCGTATCCCAGGTGAACCTGAACGGACGTGTCGCTATGTGGGGTACGTCTGGCACGAGCGAGCCAGCCTCGGGCTCTGAGTGTACCGACATGGTCGTAACGAACCTGCGCCGTGACTTCACCAGCACCACCATGGACCTGCCAGCTCTCCTTTCCCGCTTCCCGCTCTACACATACCCGCTCGTCCATGCCCAGTCTCCCGTCCAACCCACCCTCTGGATCGCGCCCCCGCGCGATCCTGCTGCCCTTCTCAGTGCCGACGTCGAGTGTCTCAAGTGGCAGGCATATCTCGCACTTCGCGGTCTCCACCACATCGCGGTCCGCTGGGACATTTCTCCGGAAGGCGCTCTCGATGCCCGCCTTCCCAACCTCCATCTACCGAATTCTTCGCCAGGTCTGCTCCCTCCGCGCAGCATCCCGGACTGGGCCGACGCACGACTCGGTCAGCCTACCGACCATCTCGAGGGTTACAGAGACCAACGCGCCAAGGACGAGAGTCACGCCTGGGTTTCCCTTCTCGAAGGCGTCGTTCACGCGGCTCTGGTGCGTCCACCGCCACCACCCTTTGTCGTCCCTCATCTCTTCCCTCCTAGTCCAGCGCAAAGCAGACTCGCGATCTAGAACCCGTACTCAGCCCCCCTGCACCACCTTCGACTGGCTTCAGCACTCCGTTCCCTCCTTTTGGTGCCAACATCGATCCTTCTGTCATCCACACGCGCTACACCGAAGCCATCGCCGCTCTCTCAGATCGCCTTGCTGGTGACAAGTGGTTCCTTGGCTCGGAGTAGGTTCTAGCAATTTTTCGCCACCATCCTTGACGCCCCTCGCAGAAACCCTACCGCACTGGATGCCCTTGCCTTTGCCTACCTCAACACGCTCCTTCATAGCAAAGATTCCACCCGCGTTCAGGTCGCACGCCGTCCCAATCTTGTTGCGTGGGAACGCTCCGTAAGACCACGCATACAGGCTGCGTTCTGTCTGCCATCCACTGCACATTAGTACTTTGGTATATCTCATACACGTTGGATGACATCGATGATCTATAATGCGATCCTCATCACCACTGCATAATCCCGTCTGGTACCATCAATCCAAATGGCCATCTCCGTTGTCATTTAAGAGTCCATGTCCATTCGACCTGCCCTTGGCTGACTTTCCCGCAAACCGTCTGCGAAGCGCACTAATCATTTTAGTAAACCTGCAAGGATATTCAGTAAACAATGACGATCATTGTCCCATCAACACGCACCAAAACCAATTAAGACCTTGGAGCATCAAGTTGCTCGTTCCATAAAGCATAATGTAAAGCAGAGGAATCTCGGTATAAACGCTATTCAATGTAACAAAGAAGTCGTACGACTAAGCGTCATTCAGTATCTCGTCGCGACAGCAGAGTAAGGTACCTCACCATCTTTCCACCCCAGACTAGCCGAACACATAAAAATGTGCTCAGTAAAGTAACACCATTCACCAGCTGCAATTTAGAGCCTGTCTTGCCCAGCTTGTCTAAAAACCTTATGCACATAATATTGGTGACAAACTCAAAAAAATCTTGCGTGCACACAGCTTACCAGTTGATATTGAGGAAGATGGTGCTCCTGCAAACCGTTAGCATACTAGGACACCACGTCACACAAGAGACACCTACACTTCCCACAGGAGAAAGCGAACAGCATAATAGTGCAAAAATGGCCGCTGTAGATATGGCGTTGGATACCACGACACATCACGGAGTATCACTTACGCTGCTAAGAACGAAAATGGTGAGGCAAGCTACGGCTGGAGGAGATGTCAGACGGGGACCAGAAGATTACATCGTCCGACTTGCCATGCACCACGAATCCAATTTCGGAAAAGTGAAATATGGACTCGAACGCGTCCCACAAAAAATAGCTGGGCCACGGCGTGAGACAGTGGCACTCGCTATCATTTATAGCACTCACCCCAAGGCGATAGCGAACAAGAACTTAGCGTCGGGATAGGTCCCAAATGCGCGGTCTTCGTCCAAAGGTTTGACGTGGAGGCACCGTGACGCAAGTAGAACGGCCACGAGCGCATGAACGAGCGAAACAACATGCACGTCCCTGTAGGATATGTCAGGACATCGCAACAAAAGCTATATGCGTGCGGAAGTACCAGTTTCTGCGCGTCCGCTTGTCGGCTCTGCCATATGCCACTGGAAAGACAGCTCTGCTGATAGCCGGCGAAAGGCTGAACTGCAAAGCAGTGAAGAAGAGCCAGGAAATTACGGCGACATCAGCGAACTCCGGAAGAGTCTTGAGGCCATAATTTTCAGCCAAAGGCCGAGCAGCATCACGAATGTGCTGTCGAAGCTCAGGGATCATGGTGGACAAGGAACAAAAGGAGCACAAGGCGACACGAGCATCCGCGCAAGACTTGCAATATTACCTCATTTCACACAACAAGGGCGAGCAAACACCTACAAGGCCGGACGAATGCTTTGACGATGCCACTTGTCACCGACAAGAAAATTTGATGTTTCAAACATGTACATTAGCATAGATGCACACAAGTTTGCCCGTGGACGATAAAGACAAATAAAAAGTAGTGCATGCAGGCGATGATCGGCGTAACCAAGAGTGGGGCAGCGCACCAAGGCGGGAGAAGGTCAAAGTGAAGCAACCAGAAAGAAAAAAAAAAAAAAAAAAACAGTGAAAAAGAGACTATGGGAGAGGGCTGAGGGTGCTGGGAACACGATACATGCAGCAGAGTAGAAACATCGTCCAATATTTTGGGTTGACGTAGATGGAGTGTATGATAGGGTGTTAACGAACGTGCAAATTTCGGTGTATAGATGTTTGGAGACGACTAGACTGCGTGCGCCAGGGGTAAGGGAGCAGCCCCGGAATGGAGGTGGAGGGGTATGGCAGAGCGGCGAGGGTATAAAAAACTACGCATCACATCACCACACAATTGCAACCCGTTTGTGGTGGTGCATAAGGATCCTCGCCCTTCCCGACAGGACCCCAGACGGACGGAACCTGTCGAACAAGATAATGAATCCAACAGTAAAGAGAGAGATTCCACAGCACGTCGCACCAAATGGTCTTTTGTCGTTTTGCAGTAGCGGATCAAGCTGTGGGTCACCAGTTGAGCATGGAGCAAGAAAAGAGAGGAATCAAGTACCTTGCGCTGGCCTCGCTGACTCTCATGCGTGGTCGTGCCAGGTCTTCACGAAGACGCTGGTTGTGCTCAGTGAGGCGCCGAAGCTTGAGCTCGGACATGGACTGTTTGTGAGGACGAGCGTTCATTGTGTGCGTGTGGATAAAGGAGAGAACGACGACAACAGCGACAGGTAAGAAGTCGGGTACAGCTGCGGGTGTGCTATGGGAACATTCCGATCGGAGCTTGAATCACCCCCTGTCTACGACCAACGACGACGACGATCATGCCCGACGACGAGATCGACGCCGACTGGGACGAGGACACCTGGATCGCCCTTCTTCACGAGTAGCGCCTCTTTTTTTTTTTTTTGTTTGCATGCTCTTAACGCCGCGTCTCCCAGCGACGACGACCCCTCCATTGACAGGACCAGTCTTGTAGAGCGTCTCGGCCCCGCATTTGCTGCTTATAACCGTCAAGGAAAGGAGTACATCCGGAACACGCTCATTCCCGTCGTACAACACACGAAGCAACTCCACGATGCGATCCGCAATGACCTCTTCCCCAGGCGTACTCAGGGCCTCGCCCGTCTCGACGATACCACCTGTCGTTTTGAGAACTCCGCTCGTCGCACCGTGATCGCTACTGAGTCTGTATGCGATGAAATAAAGGCGTGTTTACCAGCGTGTCTCGCTGACCGTCTTGACCTTGCCACTCCCCATAGCGTGCCCTTGACACCTTGTTTTCCAGCCTTGACGACCTCGTCCGCCAAGGCGACAGCCTGTTCGAAACATTTAAAACGACGATGCGCGAGCACGGTACACCCTGATTATCATTAATCCACACCCGCATTAACACCCCTGCGTCACTTCCAGTCGAACGTCTCTCCCGGTGTGCTGGCCAAATGTCGGCTGATGCCGAACGACTCATAGCAAGTCTTGACAAGGAGGCGAAGCATCTCGGTGCCAAGGACCATGCAAAGGCCAAGGAAAACCTCCTTCGCGGTATCCTTGAGAAATATTAACCACTGATGAGACTGTTTCACTGTACAAGTTGCAAATTTGTATTCCTAACTTTAGCAAACGATCCCCACGAATTTTGTCTAGTTGGCGGAGTGAGATTGAATGTGTGAAGCGGTCAGTGCTCGTGGCCAAAGCATAATCGCAGGTCTGTGCAGGCTTTGCAGAGTCGAACCGGCTGTCTTGTTACCACCACGTCATCGTTCCTACGGTAGTGCTGGCCTTGATTAAGCGCACACTACATACATACTTTGTCTGGACGTAAGCAGCATCTGTACCTTGTTTGCCAAGTGTCAGCTGACAAACTCGACGCAACCCTCCAAACGCGCATCTCGCAGCACCCGTGTTCGGTTTTTCCCCCGTCGAACCAATATGAGCAGTCGAGGCGGCAGACAGTCCATGTCCGAGCTGCGGTATCGTCGTCTCTTGGAGCATAACCAGCGCCTACGCGAAGATCTGGCGAGGCCCCGAATCCGCGTCAGTGAAGCAAGTGCAAGGTCTGTCGTTATCTCTCCCCTAGCACCTTGTCCTCACCCCCTGCAGTTTGATTAGACATTGTAAAACCACCAGAGACCACCTTGTCCGTCCACCTTTACTCTTCTCCCTCGAGATTGACGATCACACACCCTCAGGTTCCGTCTGTTTGGGGCCCAGTCCAGAAAGCTGAAGACCCTTATGCACCCCAAGGCTCACGTGGACCCAGCTGCTGTAGCATACAGTAATTGACCTTTGGCGCGCAAGCCCTCGCGTTCTTCGGTCGTCCTTCTAAGTTATCGGTCTGTGCGTACCTACCGCTCTTCGATAGTGTCATTGTCCCATGTTGTGTCATCCATTCATCAAGCTAGATTCGACTCCCAATCTATTCTTCTTTCAACACATTACGATACCTACGTACATGGCCTCGATGTTAAAAGATATTGGGCGGCAAGCTCAAAAAGAAAAAAAAAAAAAAAAAAACCTCTACACTTGCTCAAGGAACTTCCTGACTTGTCCCTCATTGAGTGCACCAATGAATTGGTTGACAGGCTTGCCGTCTCTGAAGACCATCACCGTTGGTAGCGACCGAATCTGCATTGAAGGCGTTCAATGAAGTATGACGTCCAACGGGAGATTCGACTGACTTGATACTTTTGAGCGAGCACAATCTCCTCGTCAGTGTCGATAGTAACCAAGTCAAAGGAGCGTCCGCTCCCGGTCTTTAACTCAGGGTCCTCACTAAGCTTTTCCAATATCGGCGAAATCATCTTGCATGGCCCACACCAGCTGAACGACAGACACTGTCAGATTAGAGAACAACTCGGCAGGAAGCTGGTAATGACGAACTCCGCATAGAAGTCGACCAGGACAACTTTGTCGTTCGCATCCTCGTTCAGTACAACATCGTTAAAAGTCTAGGGTAGAGGATCGGACGTGGTAATAATCATCCGAGAGAGTTTTCCCGAACCTTCTGATTAGCGTTCAGATATTGTTCGCGACACCATGGCGACGAATGAATTGCCCGGACGGTCACCTGTGGTTTTGCGATCCCGGCAAGGAGTGCGTGCCGCTGAGCAGCGATAAGAGCCTTTTGGAAGAGCATGGTGAGGATGAAGGATTCTCGCTTACGACAATCAACCACTTGATCAGACTTGCCATCCATTCTGACACTAATAGACGTACTGCACTGTATATACCTACTTCGCCGTACTATTTGCTGCATCGTCGTCGACATGAAATCGACCCTATGCAATCGATATTGCCAACACCGGACGCTCGTGGGCTTTCTTCGTTCGCACCTACCACGTACGTGGATTGTCTTCAAGTCCATGACGTTAAGCAACGACGTAGACATTGTCAATTAAGCTTTTATTTTAGTTGAACTTTGGCAGGTGATCGATTGATCTTTGGTCAAAGTCGTGCAAATTGTGGGATGTCTTTTTCCTACACAGCCCCACACATAATCTGCGTGAAACCGCCATGCCTATCAGCTCTCTACCAGCTCCAGCAAAGCGGCGAAAAACAAGTGGGAGCGAAGCTGCTATCAAGGACCTCGAGCTTCAGATCACAACTGCTGTTGCCAACAACGCGTCCTTGAACCCACTTTCGGATCTTCTAGACATTACTCAAAATGTATCGGATGCGAGGGGCATGTCAAAAGCGGTCTACAGCTTGTATCGCGTGTTCGTCGTTATCATATCCAGTGATAAACTCGCGTTTGGGGGAACTGATGCCACGAAAGTTGTGCGCAAGTGGTTATGGGAACGGCTCGATGTCTACGTTAACCTCCTCGTTGGTCTCCTGCAGGACGATGAGGTAACGCTGAGGGTGCGTCATGGCTGATTATAGTCCCCAATTTCTCAGAATCTCTCTCAGAAATCTGCTTTGGATGTCCTGTTCTCCTTGCTAAAACACCTCTCGACTTCACTAACAAAGTCGAGTCCCAATAATCAACCACAATTCCACTTTCCGCATTTCAAGCATATCGCGCAGGCACTCCTCTTGTGCCCTCCTTCTATCCGTCATGGCTCGACCAGACCTTTTGCAGGAAAGATAGCTCCAGATGTACGAGCACATTTTGTGGACGCTTGGTTCACTGTTCATGATGATATCCGGTGGTGTTTCCTGAAGGAGGCGACGTACGCACTCGGATTATGACGTCCCTGCCCCATAACTCATGCTCATTCTCTAGCCTCATCCTTTCAAAAAATCCGTCGGCTGACCACCCGAATCTTCTCGGGAATTTGTTCTCTATCTTGGAGAAGCTAACTACCTTTCCGACCGATCCCTCGGAGTTGAATGCATGGTGGGTGGAAGAGCTCGGAAGAAAGCCTCCAAAGCTCAAGAAGAACAAAGCTCAAGAAGAGATAGACGAGGTGTTACCTGACGTAGAAAACGAAGATGACTGGAAAAAGTTTTTTGATGATGAGGCAAATGCCAAAGACGCGAAAACGGCTGGCGGTGTTCAAGGAAGAATGCATCAATTGACCTTCCACCAGTCTCTCCACTCGTTACAAGTCCACCGCGCCGTGTTCACACGAGCATGGCTCACTTTTCTACCTTACCTCTCGTCTGCCTCGACCAGCAACAACCGCACATTGATGACAAGAGCTCTCGATATCATGCACAGGGGCGTGCTTCCCCACTTAACAAGGCCCATTCTAGTGATGGACTGGATGAGTGAATGTGTTGACATGGGTGAGTAGGGCCGTAAGCTGAGAGGAAATGCTCAAAAATTGCCAGGTGGAGCCATGGGTCTTTTGGCGCTTAACGGTTTATTTACCTTGATTAAAGATTACAACCTGGGAGTGGCCTTTGTTATCGCCTGAAACCTTTATTTGACCCTTTTTCAGGGATTACCCTTCGTTCTACACTCGGCTTTATGCCTTCCTGGATAGAGATATCCTTCACCTCAAACATCGCGCGAGGTTCTTCCGATTGATTGATATCTTTTTGAGCTCAACGTCAGTTTTTCCTGTGGCCTTGCGAGTCCATAAGCTTGATCTCATTGTTTCGTTACTTCTAGTCATTTGCCGGCATCTCTTCTTGCATCCTTCGTCAAGCGACTTTCTCGGCTTTCTCTCGCTGCCCCACCTGCTGCAATCATTATGATTGTACCATTGACATATAATATGCTCAAGCGACATCCTGTACTCATGGGGATGATTCATCGGACGCTGGACGATAATGTTCCCTTCGTCGGCAAGTGGAGCATTCGTTGATTTAGAACTTTCTGAGATGTCGTATAGATCCCTTTCTACCAGAGGAAGCTAACCCTAGCATCACGAATGCGATCGATTCGTCTTTGTGGGAGCTTTATTCCCATAAACAACATTATGACTCTGCAGTATCCACGCTGGCACGGATATTCGAAGAGGCATTCACAAAACCAGGTTATTCGATGGAAGATTTTTTGGATCATACATACGGGACAGTGAGTTACTGGAGCATATTGTATCAGCATCCGTCCCTCTGATGAGTTGTCATTGAAAGCTGATTGACGCGGAGACGATGCGCTGCATCAAAAAAGAACCTGCTCTGGCTATGGAGCTTGCTGAAGATATATTCCCGCTTACCTCGGACGGGGATAGCGGGACTGTCATCCAGGGTGAAGTGGATGCAGTGAGCGAGCTCTGGGTGTTTGGGTGATCGGGTCGATGTATTTGTCAAATTACAAGTGACGTGTAAATATCAACAAATATATTACAGCCTCCCGGGCTGAAGATGCGCCGAACATCAGCTGCATCCAATCTTCAAGCTTCAGGCTTCAAGCTTCAGGCATGGACGCGATTCGCGTCTCCAAGGCAAGTACGCAGATTCATAAGTTGTCTATAGTAAACCTACACATCCTTAGGTCGAGAAAGTTCTCTGTGGAAAGTTAGGGAGTGTCCAATGCGGCTCTCTGCATCTGACAGCGCACCACCTAATATTTCGTTATGAAGATAAGGATAAGGAGGAGATGTGGGCGAGTTTTCCTGTATCATTGCCCTCTTTTCTATTCTAATACCGGAGGTAGATTCCATATCCGCTGATCTCACTCGTCATGCAGCTTCCCCACACATTACATGGGCGCAGTCCGATCACATTTCACACACGGACGTTCGACACGTTCACTATATCTTTTGGGAGCGATCGTGATGCTGTTGATGTTTTCGATAGTGTCAAAGAGTTGACGGTGTGCAGTATGTTGCACTCGTCCCCAGGAAGCGTTACAACTAATAAGTTCGTAGCTTCTGTCAATCAACTCTATGCATTTTTCTACTCTCCAAATCCACCCCTAGATGCTGTTGGAGGATGGTCCATATACTCTCCACGGGAAGAATTTGTACGAATGGGTGTTGGTACTCGAACGAAGACCTGGCGTTTCACCGATATAAACAAGGATTATCAGGTAACGCGCTATCTCTGATCGGCGAAGACACTATTTGAGCGCACTTGCAGTTTTGTCCAAGTTACCCGTCACGTTTGGCCGTCCCGACACGGATCAGTGATTCTACCCTCCAGTATGCATCAAAGCACAGGAGCAAATGCAGAATCCCTGCACTGACCTACCTGCACTGGGCGAACCGCGTAATAATATTTGTTCTGTTCACGAGTTAACGTTTCTCACATCATCACGTGCAGGCTAGCATAACTCGTTCAAGTCAACCATTGGTTGGAATCAAACAGAATCGCTCCGTCCAGGATGAAAAACTTGTTGAGGCCATCTTCCAGACCCACAATTCCCTGGAATCCCGACTATCAAGTTCGCCAGTGTATGGTGCAACCACCACAAACCTCATTGTCGATGCTCGTCCCACTGCTAATGCAGTTGCGAACACCGCGAAGGGCGCCGGCACAGAAAATATGGATTATTACAAAGACGCAAAGAAAATCTATTCGGGTATCGACCATATTCACGCAATGCGCGAGTCGTTAGCCAAAATTGTAGACGTTCTTCGTGAAGCAGACACTGTAGCTGCCAGTGTGAGCGGATACTTGCCTGGGGAAGGTCAACAACTTGCTATTCTGGACCGTCAAGCATTGCGGCGATCCGGTTGGCTCCGTCATATGTCTAATATAATGGAAGCCGTACTTCTCATCGTTCGAAATATCCATGTCAACTCCTCTCATGTTCTCATCCATTGTTCGGATGGATGGGATCGAACGTCTCAACTAGCTGCTCTCGCTCAACTCTGCTTGGACCCACACTACCGGACAATACATGGCTTTCAAATACTCGTCGAAAAGGACTGGATATCCTTCGGGCATCGATTCCTGGACCGATGTGGTCACCTATCGTCCGAAAAGTTTTTTACATCTTCGTCGGAGACGGCAAATGGTAGCAGTAGTGCTGACGCTGCCCAAGCCTTTCTCGCTACCGTTCAGAGCCACTTTGCGTCCCAACACCATATCAAGGAGACGAGTCCTTCTTTCCATCAATTCCTCGAATGCGTTCGCCAGCTGCTGCGACAATTTCCTGAACGATTTGAATTCAACGAGAGCCTTCTTCGTACGATCCATTATCATCTTTATTCTTGTCAATTTGGAACCTTTCTATATAATTCCGAACGGGAGCGCAGGCATGGAGAAGCCGGAATGGTTGCGTCGGAACGCACTACAAGCATCTGGGACTTCCTGAGCTCGTCATCGCAAGTGGGGAAGTACAAGAACCCTTTGTATGACAGTTCATTGGATGATCCAGCGCGCAGGGACGGCAGAGTTGACATGGGAGTACTGTTCCCTGATCCCAAGGACGTTCGCTTTTGGTCCGAACTTTATGGCCGCACAGACGAAGAAATGAATGGCAAAATCGTTGCGCAAGCCAAGGACGAGTTTGAAGTCACCGCTTCTGTGGAAGACCTCGAGGGCGATGGTGCGAATCAATGCGTGCAAGACCCAACTTCTGATCCTTCCTTGATTGCATCGAGCCCTTTATCTTCACTGTCACTTTCCAAATCCGCAGGAACCGAGGGTTTATCTTCCAGTTTTCAGGGGCTATGGTCCTCGTTGCCAGATCTTCCCCAGAAAGTCGCCGAAGGTTTCACAAGTGTGGGGACCTCGACGACTTTGAAGACATCGTGGCTTCCAGCACAACAGATCTCCCCAAGCAGCGGTGCATCTCCCCCGAATCGCACCCGAAACACAAATCCCACAGATTTTTTTTCCAGCAGCCGAGCGAAGTCTGTCTGGGGAAGACTATCATCGAATGCCACCGCAGCACTCTCGGCTGTGCAAGATGTGTATGACGGAGTTACGAAGGATTTAAAGATACCCTCCAGAGGAGATGGAGACGACGAAAACATTCCAAAGGCGTCTGAAGTCGAATCACGTAAAGTCGATATGGCAATTGTCTCCGAATCGCACTACAACCCTTGGGATAACCAGAAGCCACAGAAGCCATCGACTCCCCCGTTACCTACAGGTAATCCCTGGAGTACTGCACGTTCTCGGTCCCCGAGACAAAGAACTTCTGCGTGGGACGTAGTAGACCCAGGGCCGCATGGTACCGATTTAACTGCTATTCGGTCGCCGTATGAGCGAAGCGCGGGCGCTGGGTCTTGTATCAGCCAAAGTTCTGGTGTGGGGACGGGACCACCCACGCCGTCGGACGATGAGAGGAAAATTGAGGAGGAGGAGGAACGACGAGCTATGATTAACACAGATCCCCTCGGGGTTGGGTTGTTGTAGTTTCAAGTATGTGTAAGTTACGCTTAAATGTAACCAATCGCGGTGTCGCGGTTGACACGCTGTATGGCGTGATGAACTGATTAGATAAGCGAGTCTAGAGTCCTTTTAACTACCTGCTCCGTTGATATTTTGACATCAATCCCTCGCTTCCTCTCCTCCACGCATAGATGTCCCCCAACGGTAGCGCACGTCCTCCCCTTGCCCCGGGGCACTTCCTCTTCACTTCCGAGTCCGTCGGTGAAGGTCACCCTGGTATGCCACATGAATCCCCAGCGATACTGCCCTAACACCCCTCAGACAAAATTTGCGACCAGGTCTCCGATGCTATCGCGAGTATCGCATTGCATCAGCCATTCAGACTTTTACTTATCCTTTGACTAGCTTGATGCCTGTCTTTCTCAGGACCCCTGGTCAAAGGTTGCCTGTGAGACGGCTTCCAAGACTGGCATGATCATGGTCTTCGGTGAGATCACCACCAAGGGCCAGATTGACTACCAGAAGGTCATCCGCAATACAATCAAGCAAATCGGCTACGACGATTCCTCCAAGGGCTTTGACTACAAGACGTGCAATATCCTCGTCGCAATCGAACAACAGTCCCCTGATATTGCTCAGGGTCTTGATCACGGCTCCCTGGAGGAGCATGGTGCCGGTGATCAAGGTATCATGTTTGGTTATGCTACCGACGAGACCGAAGAGTACATGCCCTTGACGATTATGCTTGCGCACAAGCTCAATGCGGCGATGGCTGCCGCTCGTCGTTCTGGGCTGCTGGCCTGGTTGCGACCTGACTCGAAGACTCAAGTTACTATCGAATACAAGAACGATGGTGGTGCCATGATTCCTCTTCGGGTTGACACCATTGTCATCTCGACCCAGCACGCTGAAGAAATTTCAACTGAGGAACTCCGGAAGGAAATTTTGGAAAAGATCGTCAGGGCCGTTATTCCTGCCAATCTCCTCGACGATAATACCGTCTACCACGTATGTGTACCTCTTTTTCTGGATATCTGGATACTTAAAAAGTATCAGATCCAACCTTCGGGCCGCTTCGTTATTGGTGGCCCCCAGGGTGATGCTGGTTTGACCGGCCGTAAGATCATTGTTGATACTTATGGAGGTTGGGGAGCCCACGGTGGAGGTGCTTTCTCTGGCAAAGATTTCTCCAAAGTTGACCGTTCGGCTGCCTATACGGCACGTTGGATTGGTACGGAATTTGCTCATTCTTAGAAGAAGCGGTCATCTTAATGCCTAATATTCCAGCCAAATCTTTGGTTGCTGCTGGTCTTGCGCGCCGTGCTCTCGTACAACTTTCATACGCCATCGGTGTCGCTGATCCCTTGTCTATCTACGTGGACACTTACGGCACTGGCAAGAAGTCGAATGACGAGCTTGTTGCGATTATTCGCAACAACTGGGATCTCCGACCTGGTGTTATGGGTAAGTTTGATGGTCTCCATTGAATTTCAATGTTGTAATATGTTATGCACAGTCCGTGAGCTCGAACTCCAGAAGCCTGTCTATCTCCGCACTGCGTCTTATGGTCATTTCGGTAACCCAAATTATGCCTGGGAGAAGCCCAAGAAGCTCGCCTTCTAATCACGTCTCAATGATTCCCTCTGTTTGGCTGCACGTTGGCACCTTTGTATTGTTTTGGCTGGCATCGGAAGCTCATCCTTCCCTCTGATATTGCATAGAACACACACCCCCGCTTCCCCATCCTGTAGCATTGTTCGTAGACTTTGGGCCAGGGACATGCACAACCTACTACTACCCCCACAGCAACCCACTGATGCATCATGTTCTACACGCCCATGCTATACTTATAACCCATATATCCTTATAGTATTGAAGAATACAACCCGCGTTCAACCGCGTATTTGCAACGATGTTGGACCTTTACATGAGCATGTATGAAACCGGTTCGAAGGCTATTGCGCCATATGTCGAGGCGACGCATGAATTTCAGAGACACCGCCAATTTTAAACATGAAATTGATGTGTCTGAAGGCTGAACGGAGGATATTTATTACCGATTTGAACGAACTGAGGTCTAATCAAATCTGCTAATCAGTGACGGCGATCGATGCCCAGCGGGTGCGACCGGGTGGAAACGCCTGTGACCGACGTCATTAGGCCCAGTCAGTCGACAAAGCCCTATATGTAGTCGCCGGAAGACAGATTTTACGCACCAACTGACACGGAGATTTACGAATCGCCACCTGATTCGAGGCATGCCCATATATTCTTTTGTGTATTGTATCATATGTAATCAGATAGTCCCCTCAGCAAACCACTTGTGAAAAAAAAAAAAGATGGCGCCCACATTCCTGTCAGTTTCAACCTCCTCAAGTTCCACCACGCGTCCTCTACCAGTGCGTCTCTTTCACTCATTTACTACATACCCACATCAACTCCCTCGAGTGTGTGGCATATTAGGACTGTTGTTGCAGGATCCCACCGTTGACGCCGCCACTGAAATATGCGAGGGTCTTTCCATGTTACAGCACCGGGGCCAAGATGCATGTGGCATTGTCACCTGTGGTCCCAAAGGCCGCCTCTACCAATGCAAAGCGAACGGAATGGTTCGGGACGTATTTGATGACAAGGCCCTTACAAGACTAGTCGGCGGAATGGGCATCGGCCATGGTAAGACACCCCGATCAGCGGCAGTTCGTGCCTATCTGAGCGATCCTTTCAAGTTCGATACCCAACAGCCGGCAGCTCCAACCACGCCGAAGCCCAGCCTTTCTACGTTAACTCACCCTATGGCATCGTCCTAGCACATGTATGTGCACTTGCAATCTCCTGCTGTACCGCGTCTTTACATGATGTTTTCACAGAATGGCAACCTAATCCACAGTGCGACCTTGTTGCAATACATGGATGCCACGGCACATCGACACATCAATACGTCATCCGATTCTGAGCTGCTTCTGAATATCTTTGCCGACAATCTTCAGCAGACTGGCAAATTTCGCATCAATGAGGAAGATATTTTTACTGCGATCGGCGGCTTGATGAGGCAGTGCAAGGGAGCCTACGCTTGTGTTGCGATGCTCGCAGGGTTCGGTATCATTGCTTTCAGAGATCCGAACGGAATTCGGCCCATCGGGCTGGCGTCTCGGAAAGCAGCCACCGGCAAGGATTGGCTATTCGCGAGTGAGAGTATCGTCGCCGACGCCGGAGGCTTCGTCGACTGGCAGGATGTCAAACCTGGTATGCTTGTGAATCCCCGTCACCGTGTCGAGATAACTAATCCACTTGATAGGTGAAGCCATTATAATCACTCGCTCCAAGATTTCCAGACGCGTCGTCGCTGAACCAGCGACATTTGCACCTGATATTTTCGAATATGTTTATTTTGCTCGGCCTGATTCCGTATTGGATGGTGTCAGCGTGTACCGAAGTCGGATGGCCATGGGTGACGCCCTCGCTGAGGAAGTACGTAAGGTTTTATCGGAGAACAACCTCACCATAGATGTTGTCATTCCGGTCAGTTTACCATGCCGCTCCATCGAGCCCTTTGTTTGATCGTTGACGCCAGGTACCCGACACGTCGCGCGTTGCCGCTTTGAATTTGGCCCAGAGGCTTCAGCTTCCCTACAGGGAGGGATTTATCAAAAACCGATATGTCGGGAGAACGTTCATCATGCCTGGGCAACAAACCAGGTATGCTGCCTGCTTATTATCGTGTTGTCTATCCTTATAATCTCCAGGAGGAAGAACGTGAGGAAAAAGCTTAATGCCATGGCACTCGAGTTTGCCGACAGGAATGTCCTACTTGTTGATGGCATGTTTCATGATCGTTGGAACTATACCGTACGATGAACACATTTGTCTTTCAGATTCCATAGTTCGTGGTACGACCTCCAAGGAAATCATTCAGATGGCGAAAGACGTTGGTGCCAAGAAAGTTGTGGTTGCAAGTTGTGCCCCCCCGATACGGTAAGCTTTACTTTTCGTCTCATTTCCCCATTCCCATACGTTCCACAGTTATTCCAATGTATATGGCATCGACATGCCCTCGCGTGCGGAACTTGTTGCATATGACAAAACAACCGAGGAAATCGCAGAGACCATCGGCGCAGACCTTGTCATCTTTCAACAGCTCCCGGATTTGATTGCCTCGGTCCGCCAGTTCAATCCCTCCATCGAAACCTTTGACTGCTCGGTTTTCACTGGCGAGTATGTTACGGGGGGCATTGACGAGGCATATTTGACTCACATCGAATCCTTGAGAGCTGATCATGTAAAGGACAGATCTGCCCCACCGAGTTTCAGGATTGTCGGAACGGAGGGTGCGAGTAGTGCGAATGGTTATCATTGCCGGCCTGAGGCTAGTCTGAATGGTGCTGTGAATGGCACTGACGACACTGTGGGCCTACACAATACTTGGAACGTCAGCTGACAATGTAGAATCGGTAGCATTTGGGGTTTAAAATCTCTGTCCCTTCCTAGTACAACTTCATAACGACACAGACAAAAACAGGAAATAGGGTAGCCAGCGACAGTGGATCTATGATATATGCAGAATACAAGGCCAAAACTACAAGCTTACTGCTTGACGATAGATGCTCATTCAGAAGAGTAATAGCTATATCACATGAGCTGGTGTCAGCGCGCAGGCACGCTGCGATTATTATCTCCCGTTTGAGAGGGCAGTTGTGAGAGTGCTCGGTGCTTCGGCATGAACAATGCTGTCATTGGGTCTTTTTTGTGTATCGGTGGTTTGGGGGGTCGCAGCTCCCCAGGTTGTGATGAAGGTGGGGTAGGCGGTGACGGTTGGGATGATGAGACAGAAACCTTTTGGGAGCTAGGATTTACGGATTTCGCGGACTGAACAGTGTTGTGTGTCGTTGGTGGTATCGCAGCCGATGGCTGGGTGATCGATACGGCCTTGACAGCTACCCGGCTGCCAACAGGTTTCGTCGATGGAGCCCCAAGTGGGCTGGCTGTAGCGAGGCGGTGTACCTTACTAGAGGGTAATTGGGGGCCCAAGCGATGTGTATACAGGGTCCTTCGTAATTTACTTGCTTCGTTCTTGGTCTTTTGGAAGAGGGACATTGGCTGACTGGTCGATCCCCCTAGAAAGAGTTAGTTTGACAAGAGATTGGAAAGATGGTGCTTACATGTGGAACGAGCACGTTTAGCGGGTGGCAATTTATCGGTCAACTTAACTTCTCGTTCTCTCTTGCGTTCAGCTTCCTCCATGCGTTGATTTCTGAGCCTTGATGCGACCTCCTCAAGCCGACGGGCTTCGGCTTCACAAAGAATCTGTATAGGGGCGTATGAGCAGCAAGCGTGAATCCACGAAAGGTGTAGACATACGAAGTACTGATCGCGCCAGGATTCCGATGGCTGGTCAGCGTTTCGTACGAGTTGCGCCGCAAGCAAAGGATACGACTTGAAACACAGACGCTCCCAGAGGTCTGCACCATCGAGTCAGAGGGTAAAAGCAGGGGGGAGCAGCTGACGTGCCTGAGGTGTTTTGTTCGAGGTACTGAAGCGAGGTGAGCGAAGACTATGATGAGAGGAGATGGACTTGCTGGAGAGGATTGTTCGAGACGGAGCAGTGTGTCTGCAGAGCAGCACTCGAGCACGGGCTTGATGACATCGTACCGCACGTCATCACCAAGCCAAGTTATGGCTGTGTGTTCGGTGAGGACAAGGATGGGCAGAAGGGAGAGGACGTACCGTCCGCATGGGCCGAGAGGACTGCGAGCACATGGGATCAGAGACCGAGGGGGATGAGGATGGTGGGATGCTCACCGCGCTGGCAATAGGAGACGAGAGAGGGGACAGAAGCCATCGTGGGGTGGAGGAGGCGGGCTGGCGCTTTTATTACGATCATCACACGTGTCCAAATAAGGAGTAGACTATTGTTCCTCGTCCACGTCCACGTCCACCTCGTACCGCTCCTGTGCATTCATCGCCCCCACCACGTCGTCGGATTGTCCTTTTTGTGCCGCTAGTCGCTGCCCTGCTCGTCCATGTAATCACCATGTTTATGTACTGTGGAAACGTGCACTCACGAATGAGCGTGTGGATCGCTTCTTGCGTCCTTCTCTCGAGCCTCGCCAGTCTCTTCTCCGTTTCCCGCTTGAGGTCCCAGTTGGGTCGTTTCGGCGCAATATTGAATACATCCTGTGGGCGCTCAGTCGTGTCGTTCTCATGCGTGTCACCACCACCCACCAGCTCTTCGGCTCTGCGTCGCTCATCTTCCGCAATAATCGTCTCTGCCATGCCCTCCACGTCCTTTTCCACCGTGTCCTGCGTCAGTCCCTCATTTCGTGTGTGCTTCTTCAGCGTCCGCGTTTCTGGGTCAAAGTTCCGGCTCAGCAGTACGGATTGACTGCACAACATTAGCAATCGCCGGTCACAATGTAGCCAAGAACGCACCCGTCGTCGTCATTTGAGCGTCCCTCCTTTCTGTTGCGGAGTGCAACCAGCCGCGCTTTTCGTGCTTCCGATGCCTCTTGAAGAGACATGGTCGTCGCCTGTCAATCGCCTGACTAAGCACTTGTTGATTACTTGCCAAGCAGCAAGCTCTTCACCGCACCTTTGGGATGCTTCCAGTATGGCGTCAAGTCGGCCCCAACGTCGTCACCCCATTTCGTTCATTCACCGTCTCCTCATGCGCCCGCGCTCAGGTTAAAAAACTTCTTGATATGGCCGAATTTCCATGTGACTCCATAAGGTGTGTGTTTATGCATACAGCTCCGAGGCGATAATCCACGGGTTACTGGCACGCAGAAACTTTTCCATCATTGCCCACATTGGTATGTTAATCTTTCTGTTGTCCGTCAGGCCATACGCGCTTACGCTGCTTTAGACCACGGTAAATCCACCCTGGCCGACCGGTCAGTCGTTTCGTTCGCTCGTCCACACTCACCTGTGACCTTATGTATCTAACTCTGTGGACAGGCTATTAGAGGTGCATCGCACACAACCCTCCACACGTCATTTCACCGACACGCGGTCAGCTTACAGACACAATTTCAGTTGGTTCCAACCAGCAAGTCCTCGATAAACTCAAAGTCGAGCGAGAGCGTGGAATCACCGGTGAGTCTCGACTCGGCAATAACTCGATGTTACTCATGCTAGGGGCGTAGTCAAGGCTCAGACGGCGAGGTAGATATCTCATTTCATGCTTGAGCCCCCATTTTATATTACCATTCAGCATGATACATGTCATGAACGCCAAGAAATATCTCCTCAATCTCATTGATACCCCTGTAGGTATCGCACAGATTACCTAAATCTCACCCTGACCCTTTGTATAGGGGCATGTCGACTTCTCATGGGAGGTATCCCGCTCTCTGACAGCTTGCCAAGGTGCACTTTTGCTGGTTGATGCCACGCAAGGTGTTCAGGCACAATCCATCTCCGTATATCATATTGCCAAGGAGAAGGGCTTAACTATCATCCCTGTTCTTAACAAGGTTCACATTTTCGCTGCTCCGCTAATGGTTGAGATTCCTCAAGACTTCAACGCAGATAGACATGGCTGCATCACAACCTGAACGCGTCGTATCACAATTACAATCTACTTTCGGTGTAGATCCTAACGACGTATTACATATCTCAGCGAAAACTGGTCAAGGCGTGGAGAATGTGCTGAGAGTCATCATTGAGCGAATACCCCCTCCGTCTGCATCTGCAGAAAAGCCTCTGAAGGCTTTGCTATTTGACTCGCAGTGAGTCCTCCTCAGTGATCCTTCTTCCTGACGACGAACCATTTCAGCTATGACCGATATCGAGGTGTCATCTCACTCGTGAGCCTTCAAGATGGAGTGATTCGTAAGGGTGTGTATAGCTTTAATTTCGCGTGTGCCTCACGCTGACGTGTTATTTCTGTGGTCATAGGTGATAAAATCGCATCTTGCCATACTCGAAAAAAATATGAAGTACAGGAAGTTGGTGTCATGCACCCAGAAGAAGTTCCCACCTCCAACTTGCAACCTGGGCAGGTTGGTTACATAGCTTGTAATATGAAGGAATCATCAGAGGGTCTGTAAAGTAAATTTTCTCACTGAAAATGTCTCTCAAATGACCGTCCAGCTCATGTCGGAGATACTCTCCACTACGTCGGCGCGCCAGTCGATCCAATGCCAGGCTTTCGACCGGCGAAGGCAATGGTAAGGATACGTTGGTTCTTACCGTCAATGTCCGACCGTCTTCAGGTTTATGCCGGCATCTTTCCTGTGGACACGAACGACTTTGTCAAGCTAGAAGAATCTATCAAACGAGTTCGTAATTAAGTTTTGTGCCTTCCACACCATGTCTCAATACGTGTTTGTCCAGCTGACGCTTACCGATCGAAGTGTCTCCGTTCAACGGGAATCCTCGTCTGCGTTAGGGCAAGGCTGCCGTCTAGGATTTCTCGGGACTCTTCACATGGATGTCTTCCGCCAGCGCCTGGAGGATGAATACGATGCGAACATCATTGTTACAGCTCCCACTGTGCCTTACAAAAGTGTGTTTTCCTTGTCGCCCCTGACTTTCAGGGTTGATGGGGGAATGCGAAAGTCGTTTACAGAGACAAGACCGTCGTTGTCAGCAACCCTACGGAATTCCCGGACGCTTCAGAATTTTCGTCAAGCGTCAAGGAGGTACAAGAACCGGTGGTCAAGGCGACAATTATTGTCCCCGAAGGTTCGCCTGATCCATTTCTTATTTTCATGCGGGACTGACGTTGCTCAGATTACCTCGGCGAGATGATGGAACTTTGTTTTTCTCACCGTGCGGAAGACTTGGATCATCGTTATTTAGACGCCGGAGTAACCAAATCTGCTCGCATTATCCTGACATGCACAATCCCCTTGTGCGAGATTGTGACCGACTTCTTTGATAACCTCAAGAGTAAAAGCTCGGGATACGCAAGTTTTGAGTGTGTATCTCCTGCCCTTTCTGCTCCGGAAATTGATAATCAACCACACAGCTACGAGGATGCCGGGTATCAGCGGAGCGATTTATCCAAGGTATGTTTGCGTCGAGTGCCATGACTCCAGCCTGACTTCCCCTAAACGAGATGGTTTTTCTCCTCAACGGAAAACCGGTGGATGCCCTTGCATTGATCGTGCACAGATCCGCACAGCAAGATGTCGGGAGGACGTGGGTCAAGAAGCTGCGTGAGTAGTCGTTGAACTCTCTAGTTCGCCTCTCACCATGATACGTTCAGACAAAGTGATACCTCGTCAACTATTCGAGGTCCCGATCCAGGCAGCAATTGGGAAAAAAGTTATTGCCCGCGAGACCCTGAAAGCGCTGCGGGCGGACGTTACGGCGGGCTTGTATGGAGGTACGTACGAGCTGGTGAGGACTGATACCATTATCCAATAATCGTTCAATAGGCCATTACGAGCGTAAGATGAAACACCTCGAAAACCAGAAAGAAAGCAAACGTCGCATGAAGCGAATCGGTAGTGTGGATCTGCCGCAGGAAGCCTTCTTCGACATTTTAAGCACTAAAGCGAGATAATCGTACATTACTAGTAAAGGTCACATCCCACGACTCCGCTACAACTCATAATCCTCGTCGTCGTATGCTTCCTTGATAAGTCGGTAAACCGATGACGGCGGATGATCTCCGCTGGAAAGGTGGTTGGTACGACTAGACAGATATACAGGTCTTAGACTCACTCGTTAGTAATATACGCATCGATCATCTCTGGTCGTATGTAATCATAGAATGGATTCATGACATCCACTTTGTTTACTAGATCCCCTTCTTCAAATCCGAGAACGTTGTTGGGATCGCCGAAATCGAGTGCACCATATTCATGGTATAGATTCCATTGAGGGGTAAGCTTGAATTGACCTGCACAGACGACGACTGGCGTACTGTGAGCGCGAGCAGCTGTTGCGGCCAAAAGCGATCCCGTAATCGCGAACATGCCGCCATTAGCAAGGATAGCGTGTGCGCCCAGTATGACTTTATTTATTCGCGACATGAGAGCATATATCGAGGAGTCGGGAACGAGTACTGTGGATATACCCGCGGATGAGAGTGACTCGGCCATCTCGTGACCGCTGTACCTGTAATGTTAGCCTGTTCGTCAGACGGGGTCACGACACAGAAGGGACACCGACGTGGGAGCTGTCTCCGCGACAATGACAGTATATTTGCGATACGGAGCGGCTGACTTCAAAAATGCCGCCACCGTATTTGACTTGCCAATCGTGAGGATGATCTCGCTTCCATTCTCATTGAGCTCGCCGAACAACGATCTGTGTCGAAGAGACGACATACTCTGAGTGGATATGATCTTTTGCACTCTTGGATATGTTATCGTACACGGTCTCGAGTTCGTCAAAAACGTCTTGTATTGCTTCCATGAGCACAGGCTTGAGCGTGCGAGCAAACGCATCGGGATCATCGGGGTTATTCTCCTTGAGCGTCCCTCGCGCCTCATTGGATACTTTGAGGGGGGTCGCTTGTTTACGCGGCTGACCTTGTGAAACGAAGTTGGCGATCGAGAACGTCGGTTTGGACGTCGGCAAGGAAGTCGTCCCTTGGGAAGCCGTATGATATTCCTCTCGGATGTGATGCAGTACTTTGCGAACGGTGTTTCCGACAGTGTACTCTGACGATGAAATCGTCCATGGAAATAGTCAGGCATTGGATCCGACGTGACGTATGGTGCATGCATACCTTTGGGTTGTGCGTCTACTAATTTTCGGCCCACGGAACGGATGATTTCTAGTAATTGTTCAATATTTGAGAAACGTGCTTTGGACACAACTTGACGGAGCACGAGAAGGCATTCTAGCGCTGTTTCCCTGGATCCAACTACCTGTCTAAGAAACAATGAGGCGAACAGAGAATCCTGAGAGAGACTGCCGACCGTCTCCGAAGTTTGGCTGCAAGACTTTCGACGGCTCTTTGGCTTGCTGCGACTGAAAGCTCTGTGACTGCTTCCATGGTATGGGTTGATGGTAGACTTCGTACGATCGAGTCATATCAAGACCAATCTCCTAACTTTCCAAAACGAGCCAATACTCCTGGCGGGTCAACGAAGTATCAGCTCGATTCCTTTCTAATACAGGCGAATCCACTAGCTCTCTCATTACTTCGAATGGATCTCCTAAATATGCCAGTCCAGCTTATCTGCCCATCTTCCAGGAAGTAGCTGAGAAATCTGTTCAACATCTTTGTCGCCTCTTCCAGAGAGGCACTGCAAGGACGAGTCAATTAGACCAGTCATGGCTATTCAAACAGAGAGAAGCATACTATGATTAGATCTGTCTCTTTCGAGAGCATCTTCGCCCTGCGAACACCTTCCCAAATGGCGTGTGACGACTCCAACGCTAAACCCTCCTTGAGTAATCGTCTGATGTCAAGGGATATGAACAGACCGGGGATAATTCCTTCGAGCTGCGTGATGAGGCGGAAGCCTCTCAAGGCCTCTTCGTCTGTCGCCACTACGTACTCTGCACGACCAGAGTCCTTCAGCCAAGCATGCTCTGGTCCAACTCCAGGGTAATCCAGGCCCGCACTGATGGAATGGGTCTCGACAATCTGACCAACATCGGATTGTAAAATGTACGTTCGCACACCATGAAGCACGCCAGGTGTGCCTTTGGAAAGCGTTGCACTGTGGTGATCTCCGTCGAGGCCTGCCCCTTCGGTATGAACGCATGATTCGACAAGGTATCTGTGCACAAACCTTCGCCACCAGCTTCCACACCAACCAACTGGACGTTTTTGTCGGGTATGAAATCGTAAAATGTGCCGATCGCATTACTTCCCCCTCCAACACATGCGACAATGACATCGGGGAGTTTACCTTTAATTTCCTGAAGCTGCGACTTTATTTCCTTGCCTATCACTTTTTGGAAATCGCGGACGATCGTAGGGAAAGGGTGAGGTCCAATGCATGACCCGACGAGATAATGCGTAGTAGCGAGGTTGGTTACCCAGTCGCGTAACGCATCATTGACCGCATCTTTCAAGGTCCGAGACCCGGATTCGACCGGAATAACCTTGGCAAGATGCTTAGAAACCGGGCGGGGTCGACGGAGGTAGGTGACTTACTGTTGCACCGAGCATTTTCATGCGGAAAACATTCAATGCCTGCCGTCTTACGTCTTCTGCACCCATGTACACGACACATTCCAAACCGAAACGTGCGCACACGGTTGCCGTTGCAACACCATGCTGTCCAGCACCTGTCTCCGCGATGATACGTTTCTTGCCCAGGCGTTTGGCAAGAAGAATCTGAGGTTGCTTTGATTACACCGCAATGTCTGCCTAGAAGAGCCCACTTACCTGACCAATGGCGTTATTGATCTTGTGAGAACCGGTATGGTTCCTACCGAACCTTATCAATTGGAGGTCACGGAAGATCAAAACAATGTACGCACAGGTCTTCTCGTTTCAACCAGATTTGAGCACCACCGGCATGCTTTGTCAAGGATTCTGCGAAATACAGTTTTGAAGGCCGGTTCATGTAACCATAATAACTTTCAAACTCCTTCCAGAATCCTGGGTCGCTCATGGCGGATTTGTGTGCCTCTTCAAGTTCAAGGAGACAGTCAAACAATGCCTCCGGAACATATTGGCCTCCAAACTGCCCGAACCTCGCGGGAAGGGAGGTAGTCGCAACTTGGGAGGGTATCTTCCCCAAACTGGAAGTAGCCGGTGCTGGTGGAGTCGACGTAGGCGGCACAGCCGGGGAAGAACCGTTCTGGCTGATCTCACGGCAAAATGATTCTACCACGCGAGGAACGGCATCCAGAGATGCCTCCTTGATGATATTGACTAATCGACTGCCAATGACAACGCCATCAGCACCGGCATTCTGAACGTATTCAAAGTGAGCCCGTGTGGCCACACCGAAACCAACGGCGATAGGTATAGTGGTGTGTTCTCTGACACGGGCGATAATGTCAGGAAGCTCGCTATTGATTTTGCCTTGAACAGACGATCCCGTAGTACCCATCTATAGATATTTCAGGAGTAACATCATTGCGAACGAAGGACACGTACCCTGGAAACAACATAGATGAACGAGTCTGCAATGGACGCGAGAAACTTGACGCGGTTCAGGGATGTCGAAGGAGCTATAAGTGGGACATAGGACATGCTAGGTGGTTGGCATTATACGGGTACTGGGCTCGATGGATTTGTCAAGAGACATACTCAGCTCTTTGACACTTTTCCCTGAAACTGACCGCCTCCTCAGGTGGAAGGTCTACCATGATAAAGCCATTTGCACCCGCCTCTCTTGCGTCCTGGATAGCCTTTTCCTCTCCATAAGCGATCATGGGATTGTAATAACCTGTGCGTGATAGTATCGAGAGACAGAATACACGGGTGCTGGGGTCTCACCCATGAGCAACAGGGGAATTGTGAGTCCCTGATTGCGTGCTTCTCTGACCTGACCGAGGACTGTGGCATAATCGATGTCATTGTGTACCGCAATCTGGCGACTTCAATACGAGAGTAGACCAGGGGCAGAGAGATTGACAAACCGTGTTAGTCTCTTGAATGGTAGGGCCATCGGCAATTGGGTCTGAAAATGGAACTCCTAGTTCGATAACGTCGACACCTCCTTTTTGCATGGCGAGACATATTGGGACAGTATCAGTGGTTCTCGGATACCCTGCGGTGACGAATGTCACTAGAGCACAGGCTCCCTGTGCTGTCGGTCAGTGATGCTCTTTGCTGGCGGACGAGACACGTGCATTGGCCTTTCTGGCTTCAAAGACATCCCTGATGGCTTGCATAGTCAAGTCGATGGTATTCGTGTTTTTGATCTCGCCCGATCATATATATTCATCTAGAGTGTCGGAGTTTCAATACACCGAGCCGGCAACTTGAAGAACTGCTTAGGCTGAATACTTCTGTGGCAGGAATTGAGGATCTTCCACAAACTTAGCCTGGCGTTCCCCATGGAGTCGCGGTCCTCTGATGAATCCAGGGTGCTCGTCATATACACTGGCGGGACCATCGGCATGCTTGTTGGAGCCCACGGATACGTACCAGAGCCTTTCTTTCTAACAGAGACACTCAACAGCCAGAAACGCTTCCACGACCCGCTCCAAGATTCCCTCTTCTCCCATGCATCCTCCGTCAAGGGTTACAGGGAATGGTCGTCCAGTGGCAGGTCCAGTCCAGCGGCCAGCCCCACTTCTCGTCCTGCCACCGTGACGCCTACCCTCCGTGTGAAATCAACTCGTCCTATCGGCAGCGTACAGTCTCTTGCCCCCGATGGGAACAACGTGTCTCGGGATTCCATTCAATGCGAAATGATATCAGAGAATGTTTATCAAGCAAATCTCCCTTCCTTGGTCACTCCCAGAAGCGTTACTTCCGGTCGCATGGCCCGGGCTAAGCGTATTCGCTATGCTATTCTCGAGGTATGTGGTAGGGTCCGCGAGCCAATATAAAGGCGAACAAGCATTATAGTGGGATCCTTTGCTCGACAGTAGCAATATTGAGATCAATGGTACATGGGACCTTCGTGTGATACAGAGTTCTCCCCTCACAATTCTCAGATTGGATTCGTGTAGCGACGGAGATAGAGCTCAACTATACGGACTTCGACGCGTTCGTAATCCTTCACGGAACAGATACCATGTGTTATTCGTCTAGCGCACTCAGTTTCCTCCTCGAGGACCTCGGAAAGACTGTGGTCCGTACTTCTTCAACATTTTTCGCATACAAAATCTCACCACGGCCCTCCGTCGCAGATTTTAACTGGCGCGCAGATACCTCTTTCACAGCTTCGGAACGATGCTGTAGATAATCTTCTTGGGGCATTGTCCATCGCAGGACATTATATTATACCAGGTATTCTTGCATTCTTGTGGGTCAGTGACTCATTGATGGACGTCAACTCTCATCGTACCTAGAGTGTAGCCTCTTTTTCAATCATACCCTCTATCGTGGAAACCGAGTCTCAAAGACGTCTTCCTACGATCTAAATGCCTTTCATAGCCCAAACTTTCCGTCATTAGTCAGTGGTGTGTCCCGTATTTCGCGCGTCCACATTCCTGAATGATCTCACCACACCCTCATCGTGACAGTAGGTATTGATATTGTGGTGAACTGGAATGAGGTTTTGAGACAAACGAACTTGCGTCGCTTTAGAGCTCATAAAGGTTGATGAGTTACTTTCATTGCAAGCCTCGCTGATCGCCATCTGCGCTTACAGAGATGTGTCCTCATGTCGGCAAGTGACCGAACCGAGTGACCCAATACACGTTCCTTATTGCACCGCAGCCACTCTTCGACTATTCCCTGGAATGAGCGATGTCACTGTTCGTGCATTCTTGGCTCCGCCAACCCGCGGTATCGTACTCGAAACCTTCGGTGCCGGGAACGCGCCACAACGATCCGACCTCATGGCAGCTCTCAAGGAGGCATGTGACTCGGGCATCGTCATTGTTGCAATAACGCAATGCATGAAGGGTTCCGTCTCTGACGCATATGAAACTGGTAGAACTCTGCAGAAAGCGGGCGTTGTTCCGGGCGGAGATATGACACCAGAGGTAGCGTAACCCATTGTCCTCCTAGGGTCGAAATCTAAGAGCTGGGAAAATAGTGTGCCCTCACAAAGCTCGCTTATCTCCTGTCAAAACCTGAACTCAGTGTTCATCAAGTTAGAGAACTGATCGGCATGCCCCTGCGCGGCGAGCTCACCCGTCCTACCATTTCATCCCCGATGCAGCCGTCGGCGTCTGCGCCTGGTCTACCGAGTATTCAAGGACTTTTAAGTCAATTTGTACGGCTCTCCAGTTCAAGTTCGGCGCATGACATACCAAAGATCACGTTCTCCCCATCAATGAGCGATAACGTTCAGGATGCTACCGCTTCGTGGTCTGGCACCGCAAGCGAGACAACATCGACAGAAGCAGCCCTCCTTCCCTTGCTCATGCACCTTGCTGCAGCCCGGAACGACATCGAGGGCCTGCAATTTTGTGTAGCTACCGCAACTGCATGGGAGGCGGAAGATATACCGTCAGTCTCCATTCCAGGGGGTATCGTGAACTGTGTTGAAGCTGGCTCTGGTCGTTCTCCTCTGCACGTGGCAGCCCTCAATGGGAATACTGCGAGCGTGACTTGTCTGCTCGAGTCTGGGGCACTCGTGCATCTGAGAGACACTCTTGGACATACTGCCTTGTATTATGTGAGTACATTCCTGCAGCAGCTTCCGTTATACTGATTCGACTCGTCGTAGGCAGCTCGCCAGGGACGCAGGGATGTCGTAGACATCCTCCTGGGTGCTGGAGCCAACCTTGGAGGTTTGGACTGCGAAGTTGGATATGCTGAACTATCACTTAACAATGCCTTTGATTCTGGAGACCAAAGTGCGATCGAAATCTGGGATAAAATCAAGAGGAATGAGAAATAGGGTTGCTCGGTGAAAGACTGGAAAGACTATTTAATACATGTATAGTAGGGTATACGGGTAAATTAACGATGAAAACCGGTGTATATTAAGGTTGCGAGTCGCCGTCTTCACCTTCCATTTCTCTGGTCTCAGATCCGGATTCGGATGCGTCTTTGGCGGCATCCCTTATCCTTTCACGGAGCGAGGCCAGGAACAGCCCCTGCTGCGCGCAAGGGAATGTGAACGAGTCTCCCATGAATTCTAGTCCTTTGACAAACGCCTCCGGTTCCTTATCGAGATGTAAGGGTGTGTATTTGACTCGAGGATGCACGAAGTCATCCTCGGAGGCGGGTTCGCCGTTGGGACCCCCAAAGCCATTAAAAATACGCATGGTAAAAACAATACCTATTGAGTTGTCCGTTGAGCAGCGGTGGACACGGCAGAACACAGGAGGAACCGACTTTTTTCAGCTGTGCGTTCTCCTTCAACATCATCGCTTCCGCGTGTCATTTCATAGTACGTGTATATGCAGTGGAATATAATATCAGGCTTGTCTGAATTTGGTTGATGTTCGAATTTGACGTTCGTGACCAAGAGGTTGGACATATTCTCATAGAACTTGATTACTTCGGTCATCTTGGGGTCTTCTGTGCCGAAGGGTCGCTTGTTATTTGCCCGCGAGTTCGGTGTATTCTTGGGTGCGGCTCGTGCAAGTAGCTCCTTCGATCTCTCGATTTCAGCATCTCGTTCACGCGTGGCATTCAGAACTATCGTGGTATATTAGGGACAATACCGAAAATAATAGCAGGAAGCCGACCTAATTGTTCCAGCTCTGCAATATTTTTTGTTTTGTCATCAATCACGCTATCTTTTGACTTGATGACCTCCTGAAGACGAGAGATATCTTGCTCTACTGCACGTTTTTCCTCGTCGGCTGCTTCTCTTGTTAAGAAATGAAGTGCGGCCGTTTGGCCGGTGCGAGAGAGTGGCTCAACCCGCGCTAACTGTGAAGTAAGCTCCTTGATCAGGGCGTCTTGTGCTATGGCTAGTCATGAGGTGCAACCGACTACCAGACCTTGACGTACTTTTAGCACGTTCTTCGTATTGTATTTGCAGCTGTTCAAGGGCTTGCTCTGGCTCCGTCCTGCGTATTTGGAAAAGTTCTTCTAACTGTTTTGACAGTGCGTCTCGTTGAGTCTCAGCCTGTAATCTATGCAATCAGGATCCAGAAGGAAAGGAGTGAAGGGAGAACATGCATCTTTCGCTTTCTGTTTCCACCTGTCCAACTCCTTTCGAGTTCTTGTCAAATCAGAAGATGACTGCATCAGGAAACCTTGTATTTGCAATTTACTAGCAAGCGACCAGTGATGGTAGCTTACGTAGTACTACATAGCCTTGCATATCCTTTACGCTCGTAGTAGCACCAGCACCCTCTGAACATATAGATTTAGATTATGCAGACTATACGCTCAACTTGGACTCTCAAGATAATGATGTTTGACAGAAATTGTGAAAAGGATATATATTGGATTCCATTAGCTGATGATCAGCAAAACACAAAAATGTCTTGAGATCACGGCTGCCGAGAGATCATCAGACTTTTGAACATCAATTGATGATACCTTCCCATGCCCCTTTTTATTTGAAAATGGCATTCATGCGCACCTTCCGCACAGCTTCTTGATCTTAGGAGCTGAGATTGCTAAGTTAAAGCTCGTAGCAGTAGCCATTTGGGCTAAAGGGAAACAGATCAAGTCAAAGGAGATATCGTGGTGTTTGTTGCCACATCGTGATTGATACCGTGACAAAATATATGGCAATGAATGGGCATACAAAATACCCATCTGCTTTAAGTTAGTCTAAGCACAGCTCATGACCTGTTGGAGCGCGATAGGCGCAAGAGGAACTTGGGCAAGATGGTGGTCAAGAGGTAAGATAGATGAGGAGTCGACAGATGACGTGTGTAGCTACATTCGGCATCAAGCCGACTGAGGCTTGGTATTGTTCGGCCCGATCAAAGAACCCATCCATCAAGTTCGACACGATGGATATGTGTGATATGCCCAATCATTTAGATCTGTAGAGAGGATGATAAGCTTGGAAAGATAAGCGGCCCGGTGCTTACCCAAACCCACGACGCATGGGACGATGAGACACACGACCGACCAGATGACACGCTGCGATCATGTCGTCGTGGGCCTGTTGTTGTCGTGTCATGGTAATTTGGTAGTGGGACAGGCCCGGGGTGAGTCGACATGCAGAGGGGTCGAACACAGCGCGCAGATAATGCAATAGTGTGTTGCATCGTCGTCGCGCTGTGTCAACGTTTTGACTTCATCGCGTCGTCGTCGGGTAAGGTTGTCAACAGAGGTAAGGTGGAGAAGAAGGAGAGAGAAGGAGAGAGAAGCCGTCACCGTCTCTGGAATGAGGTGGAGAGGGACAGGGGAAAAGGAGGGGCCCTGGCGTGTTATATCGCATTGCCGTGGCATGTCGTATCGTCGTCGTGTCTACGTGGCACTAGGTGGGGATGAAGAGTGGGAGGGAGAGCTGTAGAAGTGTAGAGGGGAGGAGACGAACACAACGTATGGACGATGCGATACGTTGTCGCATCATCACGTTGTATCACCCCCTCGTTCTCCGAGTCCTTGTCGCATGTTGTCGTCAGGTGGGAGAGGGCGAGGGGTGAGATCTTGAGAGGGGTAAGGCGTGAAGGAGGGTGAGGTGCAGGCCAGCACCACGATGTGACGACATGCTGCGTCGTCGCGGGACGTTGTGCAGCCGTCATCATGTCCGGGTGGCATGTGGGGGGGAAGGACGGTGTGACGCATTGTCACGTCAAGGAGAGCACTCTGGGCAATGACCGCAATCCAACAACGAACGCGAAATCTTTGGTGAGAACTGTATGATTCGTGGCCATATCCATCAAGGCAATGGGATTTATGGGATCCATGGTCAGCCCGAGTCATCCGACAAAGATGAGCTACCTCTGAAACCTGAGCCTCAGTAGGACTTA
>JBBPLQ010000114.1:0-52776 GCA_038089855.1 Royoungia palumana
GTGCGCTTGCTTGAAAGACGGCGTGCCAATGCACCGAGACCATGCAGACTCGGATTCAGAGTATTAGCAACCTTCGAGAGCAGAGACACGTGCCTCGTGTTATCTCCATGTGGATGAAATGAAAGGGATGTCCCTCGCTGTCGTTGTGTTGGTTTGGTCATGATCAACTTGAACGGTAAGGGCCTGGCTGCGAGATTAAAGTGAGTCAAACTCTCTGATCCCTATTTCGAACTTCTCACTTGCAAGGACTTCGTTTCTACGATGGACCGGTTAACGAGCTGCCGCGCACACGGAAAATGCCATACTACGTACTTGTGACGCTACCGGGGCGCCGAGCGCTCTGTTGATCTCAATTTATGCCGGATATGATTGATGATCTGCCAATATTAACCACAACATTTGGATTGGAAAGAGTACTTCCGTGCCACGACTCGGACGCCACGTCATGATCATGATGCACAAGGCCTGAACGGCTGAATTATATAAATCCATTCTCCGGGCTCCTAGAAGAGGATCGATTATAACTACTCTTCAGGTCCAAGATTTGGGGTGCGGCCGATTTGAAGGCCCGAGGCGAGAGTGAAAACTGTGTAGTAAATCATGCTGTACCCTGTGAGCCCGGCCCACAGGGCAGTGATTACCATTCTCGCCGACTCAGAGTAAAACTTAGACTCGATGCTTATTCAAAATTCGGGTCACAAATGATTTGCAGCCATACACAGTGACAATCTGTCCGATAAGATAGCAGGGTCACCAATACGCGCCAAGAGCGAGGCATGCGTGGCTTGCTTGATCGCCGGGGTAAGCGTTTCTTGTGCGGTGCCACCGCATCATTATCTGGTTACTAATCCTTAGACGGCTTCGAAGCGGAACTTTCATATCCATGTGCCATTCCTCGTTGTCATGATATTGCTGGCAAGACGTACAGCCTAAGCCGGATGATTCGGGACCTCCGCGAGTTGCACACTGGCAGTGCATTCAGACTCGGAGAACTTACGAACGAAAATCTTGTGCTGCGGAGACATTTAAATGGGCCAACCGCGTTCATAATTGGCATCAATCAGCCTCTATTAGCATGAGCATCAACAAAGAGAGAAAGCGCGCAAGGGGCGAGATTGCCTGTGCAGAATGTCGCAGGTATGCTTTCCTCCCAACTCGTTCGGGAGAATGCAAAACCAACGTCGAGATGCTGTATTTCTGCGGTAGGTTGAAAATTCGCTGTGATAAACAAGGTACCATATAAACCATAGTAGCCGGCAAGAAGTTACTAACCTCGCTTTGTAGTGCCCTGTTCATCATGCGTCGGAAGAGGATGCGATGTCTTATGCCCCAACGGTGCGTTATCAAGCTCAAGATGGACTATGGTTTGCAGCTTCAACCTCACCTGCCTTAGGTACGATGCCACAAGGAGAAGGTAGTCGGTGTGTTTGACATCATGGTCTGCGGTCCCAAACCTTATTAAAACTCAACATCTGACAGTTTCGTCGCCGTCGCCGAGGATGTCCTTCGCCGAAAAATCTCGACGATGGATGAACGCATGCGTTTGTTGGAAGACGCATTGGCTATTATACAGCTCGACTCGGAAGGCTCAGCGTCATTCGGGTTAATACCACCCATTAACAACGAAGAGCCAAGCGACGGTGCGCGGACTCCCGCGAACGAGCAGCACTTGGTAACGGATGACTTCAACATGTATGGTCTCTCTGGCGTTCTTGGTTCTCTCTGCCTTCACGATGGCCCACCGTCTGACCCTGCATTCGTTGGAGCTTTTGCTAATTCACAGGTATGGGGTTCAATTCTCGATTCTATGTATCTCATTCGATATTTCGACATTGCCCAGAACCTCCTGCTCGTGGGTACTCTACTTAACTTGTATCTTCGCGTGTTGACATTTTGCGCTGGCAGGAAGCAAAGGCACTTCTGGTAGAGTCTGCTTTCCCGGCCAGCAATACGAAAGGGATCGATCCATCCTATCTCCCCTCAGAAGTCCAAAGGTTCTACCAGACGTTTCCATTTACACCATCCGGAATTCCAACAGAGCCTGTACAAGACCTGATCGAGTCCTACCTTCCGTCGCTCCCTCGTTCAACTAGGTTATGTGAGGTTTTTCTGCAGACCATGCCCTGGATAGTGTTCAACGTAGTGTCGCGGGAACATATCCTGAACGATTTGCTACCTACTGTTTACGAGCGTGCTTGCGGACAAACCCCAGCATTTGCGACAAGCAAGGCAGTCGATCGCCCATTGAAGTCATATGGGCCACATGACATTGCCCTCCTTTTCGCCGTCTTTGCCATTGGCGCTTCCCTGGATTTCTCGCTTCCATCGTACAATACAGAGGGTCAACACTATTATATATTGTCCCGAGCCGCTCTGTGCCTGCAACCGGTGCTCGTACAATCCTCTATCGTCACCGTCAAGACGTTGCATCTGATGAGTATTTACAACGGGATGTGTGGCATCGAAAGCAAGCTCGAGGACTCACATTCTTTGTTGAAACTTGCTACCCAGATAGCCCTCCAGGTATGGGTCTCTTGCGATCGCTATGATGGTACCTTAAGGATGTCCAGATAGGATTTCGTGCGCATGCGTTACCATTCGCTAACTTGTATATGGCTTACAATGTTACGTAGACAAGGATCCATCAGTATGGGGAATTGTGGGTAGGGACGCATACGAGCGACGGACATGCTTCTGGTGTGTATTCATTCTTCTAATCCTATGTCGTCACCCACGATGTTTCCAGGAACCTTTCGAACACAACAATGTGGCAAGTAGGTAGTCCCCACTCTTATGACGCCATTTTACACTGAAGGTGGGGTTTCTAGAGCTTGATTACCGGACACCCACCAGTAATCATGCCTTCCTGGATCGCTGATTGTCGCATTCCAACTGAGGAAGAAGAAAACAAGTATCAACCGGGTGAGGTTCCATTAGGGTGTATGTGCTTTCCTACACACAAGTCCCCATTAATCACTCCCTACCAAGTCGGAACCTGGTATCACAACTTCGTCTCGGAATGCTTGATTCCGATTGTGGAGGCCACTCTGGGCGTACATACTCCCAGTTATGATGCGGTTCTTATTTTGGATAGCAAGATTCGCAAATTCTCGCTACCACATCCATCTGGTAGCGAATTAATACCGGAGCAGACGCAGGCTGCTATGAGAAGTCAAATACAAGAGTCCAGTAGGTCGACTTGTCTTGTCATCCTCATCGGATAATACACGACCTTAAAACAGCATTACTCTTCCTGCATCGAGGTTACTTTGCGCAAGCTTTGGCAGACTACCCTCAAGATCCATTCGCCAGTCCATACTGGCAATCAATTATGGCAGCTTACCAGAGTGCAACCAGGATACTCGACACGGCCAGGAAACAATTTTCGTACCGCCCTGCGTTGTGCGCTCGTGTGTGGCGTCTCTGGTCGCTTGCATTCTCGGCTGCAGTTCGTGGGGTTATCTGTCGTTCCTATTCATGTCTCTAATCCAGATTCGTGTGAACAGATCACTATTGGCACTGTTGCCATCAAGCGGCTGTCGGCAAAGTTCGAACCAGAACCGGTCGGGCAACTCGATCTCGCGTGCAGGCTCTTCCACGAAGCGGCCCGAACGAGCGGCCGAGCGCAAAAGGCGTTAGTGGGTATTATTCATCTATTACACTCCAAGGAACACGGAAGCTGACGCTCTCTAGCCCATCTTATTACGTCTGCGCCAGGAAGCCATGAGGACGGGCAGTAAATTTGCCGTAGCCGATCAAGCACCGTACGTGGCTACTGTCGATGCCCCTCTCGCCAGTGGATGGCAGGCAGCTGGCGGCGGAACGTCATCGCCATCGCAGGGGTTTCCGTATGGGGGTCCTGGCTAGTCATATTGTCCAGTGAATGTCGCAGATATAAAACCCTCCAAATCCCGCATACACTCTTATTGGTTTTTGACAATCGTGATGACACCAATATGACGACTCTGTAACTACCTTTCATCATAGAGCTCCGACGCACCGCGTTAGAGCAGGATTATTTTGATTTTTAATCCGCTCTAGCTGATGCTTTCAAGTTTCTGTTACCCAGATCTGTACTCATGCCGTGGAATCAGCACGTACAGCACTCGAGTTCTTTCAAGTCGGTTGGGAGAAGAATTTACGTGTGCCATTGGAAGCAGAAGTACAGAAACGATTGATAAACTCGGAAAAAAAATTCCACTGTTTCCGCCCGTAGTCTTCTCCGAGTCACTCGCACTTCTACATGTCTGAAGGGCCCGGACCATCCTAGCGACCAACATATTACGCTGGGTCGTCGCGCCGCGATTGCCGATGGATGTGACTCCTTGATCATTACGTGCATATTCTCTGCGACGCTAAACGACGAGGTTCATCCTTTCGGTCCTCGGACCCCTTGGATATGTCGTCATATTCGAAACTACTCTCCGGTCATCCCGCAGTCGAGTCAGCGCCTCAAGTTTCAGCAGCCATGAGGCTCTTCGACCACTGCAGAAACGGACGAACATTTTCTCCATTTTCTCGTCAAGTTTCATTACCCTAGCAGCGAAGCGATGGGTCGACCTTTACTTCCAAAGAACTATCAATCTATTACGCACTGCAAATGAATTTGTGTATCCGGAGTATTTGCCGGGACGGTATTGCTACTCCTGTGGAGTCTTTTGTTTCACACCGGAGACCAGGCCCGAGAGGCTGTAACAGGGGGGCCCACAGTAAACGTGGGGTATGCCACATATTCTGGAAAATCCGTCTTACCCCGACACGGTTGCAAACTTGGATACCGGACCGCCGGTCGGTGATCTACGCTTTAGGGCTACCGTGCCTTTGAACACCATTCGCGTGCGCGAAGTGGGTGGGCAGGCCGTAGATGCGACCAGACACCCCGACTTTTGCGTACAAGACAGCATAGGTGAGCGCGGCTTTGTCTCTCGAGTACGGTAACCTTTATTTATCTGTGAACGCGTATCCAAGCCGGAGGGGCCGGCGGCGCTGGCTGCGAGGACTGTCTCAAGATCAATATCTACACGTCCTGCAGGGTCAGGAAGGCGACTGTAAGAACGACATAATTTGTTCCTTGCCTACGGTTGATTTGACACGTTTGTTGCCATGCAGTGCCCGTACTCTTGTATCCACGGGTGGATGTGAGATGATCGAATCAAATCTCCCAACAATTGCCGACCCCAACTAGCCTTCTCAGCCCATACCTATGGCAACCCCAGGAGCTGGCCGTTCGATAACTGGGTCCATCAGAGTCCCTGTGTAATACCGCCCCGATTCGTTTGGTTGGCTCGCGACGCCAGAATTCATAGACCCAACGTACGGCGATTCCAACGTCGGCTTCCGCGACAAGCTCGAAGCGCTCAGATGGGTCAGGCAGCACACCGGTGCGTTCGTTGGCGGTCCGAATCGCGTCACGATTCATGGCCAAGACTCCAGTGGTGCCTGTGTCGAGCTGCATATAGTGGCCAATCGTAGTGCCCGTGGCCAACAGCTATTCCATTGTGCTATCGCGCAGAGCGTCTATGGGGTCCCGTTGCCTACTCCTGAGGAACAGCAGGTTCGTATATAGACACATGCTGTCGCTTGGCGCTCGGCGCTTAATCATTCTCAGGAATCTCAGATACTCTTCCAGTTTTACGCCGGGTGTGGTACTGATTCGATAGACAGTAACGAAATGGTGTGTCTGAGAAACGCGAGCGTCGGTCCGTTGGCGAGAGCACAGGATCCCGCTATCCAAGGGAATTTGTGAGTTACCCAAGCATGAGATTCACTGGACGCCACACTCACACCATCGCGACAGTGGCGGGCTGTACAATAGGTTCCACCCTGTTCTGGATGGCGTCCTGTCGACCGAATAGTACCCCACACTATCGTTTCAGAGGGTGAGTTAGGGTGGCTCAGACTCCTATCATCGACTCATTCCGACACGTCACGGTAGCGCAACGTCTAATGAGACATTTCTGGTGGCGCTGCTAATATTGTATTTCCCATCACTCACGGAAATGGACATCGCAGCATTCCTAGCGTTGTACCTCGGAGTAGTTATGACTCATCCACTCTGCAATTCAAAGTGGGCGAGCCCAAGGCGATATACGGCGTAAGTTGTGTTCACTCATATGGTAGCGGGGCCGCGCCGCAACGCGCGTCGTTCTGCGCGATGATTCCATTTGACTCGTTCTTTACTGTAACGAGAAGCGATGGACGGCTCCCCTCGCTATACGCGGATATCTGGACGTACAGATGTAACACTCCTAATCCCACATTGGAGTGATCGGGCTCTGACGCATACGGCGAGAAATTTGGCGGGATAAATACAGGGTAAGTAATTGGCTGGTTGGTTCAAGTTTAATCTAGCCTCCGTCCCCGACGCGCTAGCGACATCGACGCCACTACTGTATGCCGGGCGGGCCTACAAGCTGTCCGGCGGTGGCGTGGCCCGACGGCAACAGATAGTACCTGCTACAATCGTATTTATGACTCACCACCACCCACCGTCTCTAGACACGGCGGGACAGGCACTTCAGCGACGCCACAGACGCTGGCGGAACGTGTGTTCGCATCGGAGCTGGTTGCGTACCGGTTGTCATTCGTGCGCGCTGGAGACCTCAAACACACAAGCGGAATATGTCGCCATGTGGGAACGGTATACACCGCGCAGCAAGGTTCGCATGGTTCTCATGCAGAATCCTCGCAACCCGACAACGAGGAGCGGGGACCAGTATACGATAGAACCCGCTGCGGAAAGAGTTAGATGCGCGACTATAATTAGTAAAGTGCTGCACACGGAAAATTAGGAGTCAGTACTGTAGATCAGTTCTGATGTGAATTTCAGCTCGAGGTCCATTGATCGACAAATGTAGAAAGTACAAGAGAAACACTAAATCCGAGTTTACGTGCTTACAGCGTGGCCATGCGAGTGATCGAGATACAGCATGTCATGTGTGGTAAAAGTCCAATGAGGTGAGGGGGGTGACACGAGAAATACAACAGATATCCATATAGTCCGTATCAACGTAATGCTATCGTACCAATTAATCCTAGCATACAGTAACATAGTAAGGAAATAGTTCAATGGTTATCCAACAGAAATAAAATCAGGCCTGTGGAGCAGCTGAATCGCTGCTGGATGCTGTAGACCCGGGCGACACCCGTGGCCAAGAGAGGACCAACAGACCGTCATTCATAGCCGCCGATACGGTACTCATCTGTGGGAGGCGGATTCAGTACAGGATGCCAGGTGTGAATCAAAGATAGGGCTAACCATTGTTCCCTTTGGAACGCGAAGTATACGTTCAAAACGGCCGTATTTGATTTCTTTTGTAGGATACCTGACATCGCTCGCCTGGTCCGAGGGCATTCTCGAGCGCCTCTCGCCCGAAATGAGGAGTGTGTCGTTCTTGTCCAGGTGGACTCTGACTTCCTCTGACTTTAGACCAGGGAGCTCGAGCGTGGCAGTGATGCGGGATGAAGATGGATCGTCGCATACTTCGAGCCTGTAACCATGATGTGATCAGTAAGCTAGTTGAACGGATCTAAGTAAGCCTCCATACCTCGGTTTATAGACAAGACTACCTTGGTGTACCCTCCTTTCTAACGCAGTATTTTGCTCCCGCAAGATGTGGTAGACGTAGCGTCGAGCCAAGGCACGGTCCAAGGCTCGGAATCGATCCTCTTGGGTAGGCTGGGAAGACAGTTTGCGAGCGACTAGTGCAGTGGATACGGCGGTCATCAAAGCGATCTGTGAGTCTTGGTTGTGAGGAGACAAGGAGATTAAATAGTACCTGTCGACCGTTCGACTCATTCTGAATCTGGGCGCTCTTTTATAGTCGATGGCCCATTCCGGATAAAACAGGCGCGGTAAAAGCCGAGATCCAAAATTGCAGTGTTTATGGTAAGCTGTGCCACATTGAGTTCCGTGGTCGAGTCATCACAGCCCTCATAACCGGGAACGGCCCCTCCTTGGCCCGCTGAGCATGCGCAATATTGCTGTGATGGTTTCGGATTAGCTTCGCGAAACGAACGTGTGAGAGTGGTGTAGAAATCGCTCGAAAATTGGAGCGATGTGATGTCAGACCGTGGAGCAGGGTGTCTTCGTCGGGAAATGAGTAAACCGGGTCACGAGTCACGACTTTGTCACGACAGTTGCCACAAATCCACCTTACACATCTTCCCAACGTTTTTTTGTCGGGCTCATCATGAGTAAGGTGGTTTTTGGTGTGTGCCCGTCTTTTCTCATCACACTCGTGCTCATCATATCGTAATACAGTCGGAAATGTGCCCTACAATATGGGCGAGGGACGTCTTTTTCTACCTTTCCCGGTCTCTATGGTCTGACAGTCCAACAGGAACAACTGATCGATGTCTTCAAATCTGTTGGTCAAGTCGTTGGCTTCAGGTGTGATCTCCTCGTTCTATTGTTCTCTTTCAAATCTCACACTGCTTCAGGCTCGTTTTCGACAGAGAAACAGGAAAACCTAGAGGCTACGGTTTTTGTGAATTTGCTGGTATATCCAATCTATCCTCTGTCCTCCATTTTTTGACAGTTGTCTGACCCATTCCGACGTTTTTTGTTTCGACCGTCCCCATCAACACCCCTACCTGTGCGCCCGTCGAAACACCTGCTTGCTACATGTGCTCCTGTCCTTGTTCAAGATCATGAAACTGCCCTTTCTGCTGTGCGAAACCTCAACAACGTCGACGTCGGCGGTCGTCCCCTGCGCATTGATTTGGCGGACTCGGACCCTTTTCTTGAAGGCAAGACTACAGTACGAGGAGAACTACTGGATGGTAGTGATCCAAGAGGGCATTGGCGTGATCGTCACCGAGACAGAGAACGAGACAGAGACCGCGACCGTGATCGTGAAAGAGACCCTTATGATCATAGAGATTCAAGGCCTCAAGACCCTGCCGCCTTCCTGTCATCCCTATCACCCGGTGTTCCCGTACCCCCTGGGTCTACTGCATTAGATTGCATTAGTCAGACACTCGCCACGATGAATCCAGCTCAGTTAGTGGAAGTGCTGGCACAAATGAAGGTGTGCAGCGGTTTTCAGAAACATGTCCGAACAATGTTGTGAATGACACGCCGGCCACCATCGTTGTCTTTCCCCCCTTTCTTTAGGCATTTGTGATTACGCATCCTGAGCAAGCACGAGCGCTGTTGATTGCACATCCGCAGTACGCTTATGCGCTTTTCCAAGCCCTGTTGTTAAACAAGATCGTCGACCAAGCTGTTCTTCAGGTACGTATACGTCGCGGTGTACCACGGCCGATCCGTCCAGGAACTACTCTTTAAAATATCACTGTCCGTAGCGTATGTTGCAAGCGACTGTGGGTAGCGCTGCTCCTCCCGGACCGCCGCAGGCCCCCCCGCCTCAGATGCCGTCATACCAGCAACCTCCCTTGCACCCCACACCTCCCGTTTTACCGCCTCAAATGTCTGTCCCACCGCCAACCGGTCCAGGCATGTATCAGCAACCTCCACACATGCCACCGCAGCATCCATATTACCGACCACCGCCACCGCATCAACCTGCCCCACCCTCACAAGCACCCCCTAGCTCGGTGCCCGACCTCAATATGGACCCTGCGCAGCGCGTGAGTAAAATTAATGGTCTTTTTCCCGTCGCTTTTTCTGATCCGACCATCGCTTCATGTCCTTATCTCTTTATACCGATCTTTGCGGCTCTACAGCAAATGTTGCTTCAAGTATTAAGCCTGACGCAGGATCAGATCAACGGACTCCCTCCGACAGAACGTGATGCCATCCAAGCTCTCGTGCGTTGACTGCTTAGGTCAGGGTCCATCCTCTAACGTTCTCCGATGATAGCGGAACCAGTTCATGGGCGGTATCACTGCATAAAACAATGTGCCCTCGTCTTGGTCACAAATGCCTCGGAACAACGTTATTTGTCTGTCACTTTCCTTGTATTTCGGGAATGAAGTGTGCCTGAGCGAAGGACCGCCCAGCGACGAGGTCTCAGTCATGGTGACTATCGTCATCGTCCGCTCCGGTTGGGCGCTCGTGCTCCGTTCCGTCACGAAGCGCGTGCGAAAAATCCCGATTTTTTTTGTCTCTTCTACCAAACGTCGTGCGATAACTGGAATTTGTACCTAAATACTCTAAACATCACACTTCTTAAACGAGCTTATTTTCGATCCGCCGTGACTGCTTGAGTAAGACCAGTTTGGCAGTAACCTCGTCCAGTGGCACCATCTCACCCTTGGCTTTCGTGCCCACATCGTCGCGATTTCGTACGTTCACGGACCGACTGTCGAGCTCTTCTTGACCCACGACTGGTACGGACATGAGGAACGGGAAGAGATCCGAAATGAGACACGTAAAACGTACCCAAGAGAAAGTTATACTGTGCGATTTCACCGTTACGGATCTTTTTCGGGAGCGTATCCGCTCCGTTGTCGACGTCCGCAAACAGCCCTAACGCGGATAGCTTATCGGCGATCTCCTGAGCATACTCTTTCTATAATCACACAACCCAAAAAGGAGAGGATTTGTTCAGGGGGGTCCGAGGAAATAGACACGCAACTCACATAGGGTACAGCAACGGGAATCACGAGGACTTGACGCGGGGACAACCAAAATGGCCTGTACGTTCCTAGTCGTTTGTCTCACACTTTCTCAAGGATCCACACGATGACGCACCATTTCCCAGCAAAGTGTTCTGTGATAATGGCAATGAATCGCTCAAGACTTCCCAAGATCGCGCGGTGAATCATGACCGGCCGGGAGGGGGGCTTGTCTGGGTTCGTCATCTCTTCTGCAGAGCGGTACTTGAGGTTGAACCGTTCTGGTAGTTGGAAATCAAGTTGGATCGTAGCACACTGGAACGATCTGTGGAGCGCATCTTTGATGTGGATGTCGATCTTGGGGCCGTAGAAAGCACCATCTCCTGGATTGAGGACCCACTTCCCAGGGTACTGTTTGTCAAGCGCTTCTCTTAGTTGCTGTACGATGTGCAGGCGGCACAGTCAACATGTGAATTCATCAAACGACGATGAGACTAACAGCTTCTGCGGTGTCCCACGTCTCTACCGTACCGAGGTGGTTCTCAGGACGCGTAGATAGTTCCATCCGGAATTCGAAACCGAACAAGCCGTACACATGTTGCATGAAGTCAAACAGTGCCTCGATCTCGGAGGTGATCTGCGACCCGGGTTAGCGGAACAGTGTCGATACGTCGCATAGCATCTCACCTGCGACGGCATGCAAAAGACATGTGTGTCATCTTGCATGAAGCGTCTGACCCGGGTCAGCCCAGTCAGCGCCCCCGACGCCTCATTCCTGTGCACAATGCCAAATTCGGCCATCCGGATCGGCAACTCTTTATAGCTCCGGTCCCGGGAGTCGAAGATGAGACAATGGCCAGGGCAGTTCATCGGCTTGAGGGCCCACTTTTCCTTCTCGATATCGAGCAAAAACATGTCATCCTTGTAGTTTTGCCAATGACCGGACGTCTCCCACAGTTTTGAGTTGTAAATATTCGGCGAGATGACTCACTATGATGTCAGTCAGGAGCTTGACCAGTGCTCCACGAACGCTCACCTTCTTGGTAGCCGCGTTTGACGTACTCTGACTGCAAATATTCTTAATATCCCGTGCCAGCATGACTCCGCAAAGGCACGCACCCTCATCAAATCGAGCAACGTGTTGTAAATCCGAGTGCCATGGGGTAAGAAGAAGCAACTCCCCGGACTGAGATCATTGAAGAAGAACAGCTCTTGTTCCTGAGTGTGGGGTCAAGATGTGCACCGCTCGATCACTTTCGGTCGAATCTTACCCTGCCAATTTTACGGTGGTCCCGCTTAGCAGCCTCTGCCAAGAATGCTTTATATTCCGACAATTGTTTCTTATCAGGAAAGGAAATGCCGTATACGCGCTGCAAAGAATCGTTTTTCGCGTCTCCCAAAAAGTAGGACGCAGAGTTCTACAGAGTCTGTTAACCGTCATATGACTGTCCATCGCTCGACTGACCTTGGTGACCATAAATGCCTTGATCTTGCCGGTGTGAGGAATGTGAGGCCCAACACACAAATCAACCATTGGCCCGCAACGGTAGACGGTGGTAGAAGAACCATCTGGAATCTTGGTCTCAATAAGGTATTTTTTGTACTTGTTGTACTGTCATATCCCGATCGATCAGTACCTTGTATGTGCCCACTGCGATATCATCGACATACGTTAAACATCTCCAAGAGGTCCTCCTTTGAGACGAGGAGTCGTTCGAACTTTTGCTTGTCCTTGATGGCACTCTCGGCAACCTTTTCTAGCGCAGGGTAATCAGTGTTGGTGACGACTCTGACATGGCAAATCAACAAAAAGAGAGGAATCAAAGAGAGGAATGAGCACCTCTCGTCGATCGCCATTTCGTAAAAGAAACCATCATCTGTCGGTGGTCCGATGCAAAGGTGACATCCATAGTGTCTCTCTGCGGCCTCTCCCAGCACGTGCGCCGACGAATGCCAAAACACGCGTTTGCCTGATGGGGGCGGGGACGTCATTCGACTACCCGACCAAACGAAAACGGGCAGCACACCTTCCGGATGCTCGAAATCCAACAACTCCAGCTTGCACGACCTTTCGAGCGGTCTCTCAAGGTCCCAGAGGACGTCGTCGACCTACCGCTCATCAGTCCCAAGTATCAAAAAAGAGATGGCAAGGCTTGACGCGCACCTTGGCAATCACGGCGCGCTCCGATAAACCTTTGGACACCTCCTTGGCAATGTCCATGGGGCACGTCTCCCAACTCGTTCCTTTGCGTTCCGACCCATCCGGCAGTGTGATCGTGATCTCTTCCCTGGGTTGTGCTTCCCGACGAGTCAATGAAGGGGTGGGAACGGAAAGGCGTCGACGCACCCTTGACAAACGCGTCGTGCTCGGCGCGCAAGCGCTCAAACATGCGAATGCGATGATCGATATAGTCTGGCGGTGGTTGGAGCTGCGCAACGGGGACGCATCGCGACGGATCCGTGATCAGCATCGTCGTTTATCGGGATTGGGGGACATACCTCGAGCGGGTACTGCGACGTGGTACTCTGAGCCTTTTCCTTCTTCTCCTTGGGCTGCTGTTTCTTGCCCTCGCCTGGGCCGGTAAGAGGGCCGTTTTGGAGTGGGGTCTCGGGTGAGTGCGAGGACGACATTGTGTGTGAGCGTCGCTGTGTGAGGACGAATGGCGAATGCAAAGGTCTGCAAAGGGTACGGTTGGACCTGAAAGTGGGTCGAGCCAACGCCCGAATCATTCGACTGACTCGAGTGTGTTGTCTGCTTTTGGACCTATCCGTGAAAAATTATTCGCAGTGTACAAATTCACTACGTAAGATCTAGCGCTAGTCCCCAGTACCAACTCGCCATACTTTGAGCACGCCTGCCCGATCCCCGCTCACGATTCCTCCTCGGAAGGGCGCGTCGATACATCCCAGCGCCGTGATAATGTCCTGATGTGACTTGAGCAAATTCTGCTGGTGATGTGTGATCATCGACATCCGCTGCGGCGCGCGATTGTTCTGGTTCGCAGCGCTGGGTGACTGTACCCACGTCTCGACGTAACTTGTCACTGCACCGCTCGATGAGCGCACCGCACTATACAGATCGAGGACATCACCACCAATTTCCTATTCTTGATTCGCAAGACGCACCTGTAGTTCGGTCGCTCGTTCTCAGCCTCCGCGCTCACCAACACCGACGTACGCTCAATCCTGCTCACATCCCACAACCTCACCCGCCGGTCCTCCGACCCACTTACCATAAACCCACGGTTTCGACTCGAACTTGGCACGTCGGCCGACAAATCCACGATTTCCGATCGGTACATCCCAGGATAGCCCCCAAAGTCCAGCCCTACGATCAGCGCGCGGACGTCCGGCGACGGCGTAGGCAACGTCCCGTCCCGTTGTATGCTTTGAGACGTGCCCCGGTCCCTGCGCGGGAAACTCGGGTTAGCATACGCTGCACCGCCTGGGTAGCGAGAATTCACGAGCGCAGCGATCGCAGCAGCAGGACTCTGTTCCGCATCGACGCCAGCTTGTTCCTCCGGCTCTGGTATCGGTTCGGACGGCGATGCTGTCATTCGGGTGACAAAACTCTCCACCAACACCGTTTTTTCAATATCCCACACTTCAATCAACGTCGACGGCGTCGGCTCCGGATTGCTTTTCCACGTCTCCACCGCGACCATCACCCACCGTCCCTTGCCTTTCGTTGGGTGCACGGCACACTGGTGAATTCGTGCAGCTCGGCCAGCGCCAGATCGGCCTACTTGCCAACTCTTGAGGAGCAACCCGAACCGCTTGTCCCAGAGTGATAGCGCCCCCGAAGACGTACCCAGCAGGATCCACGTTCGTTTTCGATCCATACACATACACGAAATTGAGCCGAAATGACGTGGATTCTCCAACCGTTGCAACACGCGCATCGTTCGAAGATCCAATGTGATAACAACGGAGTGCGTCGTCGCATACACCAGATTTGAGGCCGAATCTGTATCAAGTACTCAACACGAGCACCACGACTGCACAATCCATAGTGACTTACCGGTGTTGAAATGAGCCAGGCAAGTCGCATACTCTCCTGGGGATTCGACCCTGTGTTCCCTAACGACCGATAATTTCCCGTACTTGGGCAACGATCCCGAGAGATTCATGTGCACACGAACGACATGTACACTCCCATCTTCTGCCGCACTTGCAAAACAATGCACACCTTCGATGATACACAAACTCTTGACGCGCGCATGATGCTGCGTGTATGTGTGCCGCGGTTTGCTCGTCACGCTCCGCTCCAGGCGCGCCGTATCCCAAATCTTGACACTCCCGTCGTCGGAAGCAGATGCAAAGAACGAATGGTCCGGGGAAACGGCAAGCCCAGTGATACAGTCCGTGTGTGAGTGCAGGTGGGCGACGAGTGTGGCTTCGACACGGCGATTACTGTTGTCTCGAGCCATGAAACTCTGACGTGCTGCGTTCCGTCGACGGACTGGTCCCTCGTGCACGCGAGGACCGAAATCGTGTTGCAGCTCGCGGTTATTGTCCAGATAGAGGTTCTCGAGCAAGTGATTAATCCCGACCTCCTGACCGTCTGTGCGAGCATGGATCAGTGGCGAAACAATAACGGATTATATAGCCATACCATACATAGCCATCGGCTGGAGGGACATGACGCGCGGGCGCAGAATCTGTCGTGTAGGACCCGCCACCGAGATGGGCGATGAGCGCCCTGAACGCTCGGGAGACGTCTCCGAACGAATGCGTGAGGGTGCTTCGAGGACGCCAACGGCGTTGGTGTTGGACGATCCCACAGCAGGTGCGGCCTTTTGGCCGTCCGTGCTTCCAACCTGGAGTCTGTGTGGCACACGCAAAGCGGATGAGTTCGTCGTCGACGCCACCGAGTCGGTTGGACTGCTGGGACGGTCGTGCCCAGCAGGCGGGTTCGGCGGTGCAAGTGTTGATGTGGCAGCCCCTGGTTGTGAAGATGGTTGTGCAGCAGCATGTCCGGCGCGCTCGCGGGCGGCAGCAGCGAGATTGAGGGATGACCCAGACGTATTGACGGTCATGAGCCGTCGTCTCAGGTCATCAAGGGCAGGCGTGTTCGGGGCGTGATCAATGCTCACAGCGCGACTCATCCGGGGCGTACCAAAGCGGCCCAGCATATCATTCGAACGGCGAAAGGCACGTGCAAGGTCCGTGGAGGATCGTGATTTGAGGAAAACAGTCTGTGGAACGACAGAGAGCTTCTGGAGCTCGACGTCCCCTGTCGTGCGGATGATCTTTTCGTAGTCGGGCTCTAGTCGCAAGCGAGAAGCAAAACTGGAATGATTGAATGAGAACATGTCACACGCGCGTACATCGTTCGGGACGCACCTCGACGCGTTGTTGGCGACCTTGAGGATGTAATCACACATCGCGATGAGTTTCGCCTCGTCAGCAGTGGTCATGCCCAGGTTTTGTAACTTGGTCCATTGGGCTTCGTCCCTGATTGCATGATGAGAGGACTGATCCAACGTTGACAAAAGGACGCCTACTCTTCGGTTTTGTTCTGCTTGGAGGCACTGTAGTTTCCCGCCTTGCGCATAGAGACGATGCTTTCTCGTGGAGATTCGACCTTGACCACTGACCTTCGCTGACTTCGCCAGAACATTGTTCGTTCCGCTTTCATAGCCCACTGAATTGCACCGTCAAAAACAGCACGGGGTAACTGGAAGACGTAAGTCATTGCTAGCAGCTTTGGCGCATGCAGCATACCGGTGCTTTCATGGCCGTCAATAGACTTTGCTCGTCCATCTCCTTGACGTCGCAGCACAGAAGATGACGCAGAGAGGGGTACAAGATACACCACACATCACTCGGTTGAAGATGTCTCGCGGCTGAGGCGATGAAGGCAGCCGCTCCTGTCCATGGATGCTTTAGGGCGGAATATAAAGTCGGAAGACATAACAACGAACCCTGTCGTATCCAAACGTTGGGGTGATAGAAAAAGCATAGTGTGGCGCTCATGAGTTCCCATATACGCATCTTTTGGAAAAGTCCAAGTTCGCAGAGACTGGTGAGGGCCGATAGGACGCGTGCGATCACACTCTCCTCGACGTCTGCAACGAGTCAAGACTTGCAGCAAGGTCTGATGGGTAAACTGACCTGAGAGCGCCTGCACCATCAACGGCAAAATATACTCTTCCAGACTTCGCCCTCCAGCGCAAGCTGCAACGTCGACAATGCTCTCAAAAAAAGCCAGTCGGAGTAACCAGTCTCGGTCATTGAGATATGTGATCATATGGCTCAAAATAACGTCGTTTGTTCTCTGTCGACCCAAAAACACGCATAGCGCGCTGATGTTGTGTAATACGGCACGTTTTACGATGGGTGAGGGGTCCATGAGAAGCGCAGCGAGTTGCTCTTGGATGGAAAGATGCAGGTCATGCAGAGCTGCATCGTAAGACACCTGAAATCGTGAGTCAACAGAGTTATTGACCGCAACCGGACACGACTTACTTCATAGTGAACTTCGTCGTATTCTTGTTTGTCGTTGTTCATGCCAGGAACGACGCCATGGGCTTTGAGTGCTGTGCCGATCTCGAGATACCGTAGCGCGGTATCCGCGAGGGGGGCGATGCATTGCGCATATGTTGCACGGACGGAAACCTCTGTATCTTGGACAAGGTATCGGAGGTTTGGAATGATATACCCGGGAAATATGGAGGCATTGGATGGTGTGATCACGGTCACCTTCATCAACTGCAACCATATTCAGCATTCATTTACTCGGACGGATGACCACCCACGATTTGCATGAGCGTTCTGAGGGCTGCAGCCCGCACGAGGACTACATCATCTCGCAGAAGCTCTACGACATATGGCACAGCACGATCCAGCTTTGATTCATCAGTGAGGTGAGGACAGAGAGCCAAGAGAATGTCGAATGCACGAATGCGGGATGATGGCAGCGAGGAATTTCTGATGTTTGCAAGGACCAGGGAGAGGAGGATGAGAGCAGGGCCGTCCTCGGCGGGGGTGGGGCAGGGTGAGGGAGTATAAGATGGAATTTGCAACGAAACAGGAAACATATCCTGGTTTATATCGTCAGCCGTGCCTGTGCCAAAAAGGAAAGCAAGCGAACCTGGTGCAGACTGGTAGAGGACGGGACGGCATCGTAGTCCACCCTCACATCTCCGACGGTACGTTCGAGTTGTTGTGGCGGGAGGAGATAAGGTTGGATGGAAGCGTAATCTTCCCAAATTCTGTCTATGCGGTGATCGCTCTCGCTCGAGAGTGCCTCGCCTGCACTTCCGATACTGGAGGCTGGATCCTTGTTCTTGACCGTGTTGGCGGGGTTCGCAGGGGGGGTGGAAGCGTTCGTGGTGGAATTGGAAGAGGGAATGGGGATGGAGGCGAGACGCTCGCTGATGGAGACAATGTATTCATGGAGGAAGGAATAGAAGGGCTCGGGTAGCACGTGCCCCCTTGCGCTGGCCAAGGCGGCGGCAAAGGTCGGACGGGAAGCAGGGTCAAGGGATATCATGTGTTGTATCATGGTCTTTTATGAAACGTGAGTTTTGGGGTTGCCACGATGATGGACACTTACACGGATGCCAAGGTCCTCGATAGCTGCGAGCTGGCTGTCGACGGTGTATTCGCCTTCACGATACTTGAACAGCTGGCTGAGGGAGAAGAGGGGTGCGCCTTCGAGAAACATTTCTGCGATGACGCAGCCTGCGCTGAAGACATCCATTGCCTCTGTGACGCGGTCCTTGGCGTCTACAGGGTCGACGGGCCTGGGCTCATTCTCAGCCTTGTAGAAGCGCTCTGGAGCGACATAGCAGGTTCGCCTTCCGCTAGTGTCGAAGAAGAAGGAAAAATCGGAGGGATCGTCAAGAGGAAGACGGGTCGGTTTGTAGGGGGCAAAGTCGGTGAGGTAGAGCCAGTTTGAGGAGGTGACGAGGACGTTGGTGGACTTGATGTCGCCGTGGGGCGTGTTTTGGAGGTGGGCGAGGGAGAGCGCTGTGAGAAGCTGGTAGACGAGCCACTTCTTTTCGACGAGGGAGAGAAAGGGGCGTGTGCTGGAGGGGGACGAGGTGCGTCGGACGAGGAGGAGACGAATGGAGGAGCGTACCTGATACGGTCGTAGAGGTTGCTGGCGATGCACTGGCGGATGAGATAGCCGGCCTTTTCTGTTTCCACGAAGGCCTGGTAGGTGTACACGTTTGGGATGTCCTGGAGGGCGTCCCTGTCGACTGTGGACGCGTCAGCGGGGGGAGGAGGAGAAAGAAGGGAGCGAACCCTTTTGCTTCCGGTGATAGGCCCTGAGAGACACGGAGGGGTCGTGTTTTATGAAGATCTTGACGACAAGTGACCCATTGCGGTGACGACATCGGACTGTCTTGAGAAAGCGGGCCTGTCCGATGCTGGCCGTGGTGTCACTGGGCGCACGCGGATAGAGTGGACGTGAACGGACCTCCTTTCGTACACGACGTCTGGACCGAGCTCGGCGACGAAGGCATCGAGGGCACCCGAGGACCTCTGGACGGACTGGACGTGGCCCATCGGGAGAGCTAAGACAGACGGCGCCTTATTTGGACGACAAGCGATACTGATATTTAAAAACAGGGGGCCGGAGACGAGCCCATCGCCGTAATGTCCGCTGCCGTGTATCACATAAAACCCCCCCTCGGAGACGTCGCGCTCGCCATGCCGCCCGCGACGACGACGACACGCCGCGCCACTGGGGGCTGAGGTGTGACTGTGTTGTCACGCACGATTGTCACGGGTTGCATCGGTTCACCTTGTGCTGTCGTCGCTCACGGCTGCGACGACGAGCCCGCCCCCGCCCGCTGTTTTACAGGCCAACGCCCGAGAAAAGGGATGAACTACCCCTCGCAACCCCAGCAGGGCCAATACCCAATGTCCTTCCAGCAGCAGCCCGGCATGCACAGCCAGAGCTACATGGTCCCCAAGTTCAACGCGGGATACCCTTCTTACCCCCCACAGACGCCGAATCAACCCTCCCAGTCCCACTCGATATCTCCCACACAGCTCCTCGCCGCGTCCCCAAGCCAGCTCGTCCCGCCCCCCGCTCAGCCACTCACGCTCACCCCCGCTCAGCTCCTCCAGCAGCAGCAAGGCATACCGCCCTCCATCGCTCATATGAACCTGGCCATGCCCCCAAACATGTCTATGCACATCCCCAACGCCCAAAATCAACAGCAAAATTCTCCAATGCGCATCCCCTTTCAGCCCGGTATGAACCAGCTTCGCTATGCCCAGGAACGCGCTGCTTTCCAACGTCAGCAACAAACTCATCCCATTCCGCCCGATCGCGTCCCCGGAACGCCCACCCAGCACGAACGCGGTCTCAGTCTCTCCCACGAACGCCCCCCCTCCCAGCATGGCCGCGCTCTCGCTGACCGCCAATCCAGCCAGCAGCCCCACGACCGCGCTCCAAGCATGCCCCACGACATACCTCCGATACAAGTCGACCGTCCCTCTTCCTCGGCTTCCGTGCGCTCCCATCACTCCCATCCCCCCCACGACCCCTCTCAGCTCCCCATGATGCCCCCCCCAACCTCCCGTCCCGGCACCGCGTCTGGCCCCATCTCCACCCCCACCCGCATGAACCCCAACCAGCATCCCATGAACCTCAACCCGAACATGAATGCGGTCAGCAACATGACCCTCGCTCACATGCCTCCTGGTCCCACACTCTCCCAGCCACAACAAATGGCCACCGGTCAACCGCTTAACTCCCAGATGAATCCAGCCGTTATACAGATGGCCGGGACCAACATGGGCATCCAAATGAACCGGCCTCCAACCCGCACAGGCTCAGCGCACGGTCATGGTTCCCCGAAACATTCACCGCGCATGACGCTCGGTCACCCCGTCGGAATGGCTGGCTTGGCCCCGGGCATGCAAGGCAGCATGCCCAACACCATGGCTGGCGGTATGGGTGTGACCATGGGCGGACCACTGGGCGCGTCGGTGTCCAGTACTAATATGGGAAATATGGGTGGTCCTATCAACGGAACCATGTCCATGTCCATGGGGCCACAAGCAATCTCGGTCATGCAGGGTATGGGTGGAATGGGCACCATGGGTCCAATGAACATGAATCCTTCCAACCCGGCAAATCTGGCTACCCCAGGGAACATGATGGGTCCTCCAATTCTTCCCCAGGGCATGCAGCGTCTCGATCGAGAGCCAATGATGCAGCCCCATATGCGCGAGCCATCCGCTCCTGTCTCGCGTGAAACCGTGAGTATTATTCGTCTTCCTAACAGCCAAGCTTATGGGGTGTCGCAGAGCCTTCCTCCGACCTCGGCGGCGCCGTTCATGGGTCTCGATAACACCACCATGCCAGCAATGGGTCCCAACATTTCCAATATGCCGCGACAGGGGTCACAACCTCCACCCCAGCAATCGCCTGCCCGTCAAATTCCAGCCCCTCACCGTTCACCGATGCCGCGCAAAATCGGTGATATACCAGGTCCCGTTGCCACGCCCCCTGTCAATGTGCCACCCATTCCGGGAACAACCCCAGGGCAAAAGCTCCCCCCTCACATCGCTTCCCTCAATCCAGCCGTTACCAAGATATCCTACATACCATATGCCCTACCGCCAAAGGTATCCGACGCAACCGATGTTTCATCGGACGAAAACAAGAAATCATCCTCTGAAGAATCGGTTACCGATACAGACAAGGATGGGGCGGCGGAGGAGAAGCCACCGGTCAAGATTGAAGACCCTGTACCGAAACTCACGCCCTCGGAAATAGTGACATTGAAAGAGGTGATGGCGCACGATTCGGCATACGATACCGTCTATCGTGCCAAACAAGCGAGGATGATGCAAGAATTGCGGACCGTTGGGCCCGGAGGCAGGTTGGCTTGGTGGGACAGGGACTTTGCTGCAAATTCGGGAGTCAACCGACGACCGGATCGGTTTGACGTTCGGTATCCTCGTCCACCGCGAACCGACGGTATGGCACCGAGAAGAAAGGGAGCAAGACGTGAAGGTATTCGCATGTCAGTACCTTTTTTTTCCCGTCCCCTGGTCGTGGTGGTTGACTTTTTTCCAATATGATAGACCAGGGAAATTGTCGACCGAATTAGCGGACCGTCCTGAACAACTCGTGCCGATTCGGCTCGAGTTTGACGTGGAGCACCACAAGATGCGCGAGACGCTTATTTGGAACCTAAATGGTTCGGTTTTCTCCCTTCCGTCCTTTACCCATCACTCAATCTTTAATCTCAGACCCTATCATCACACCTGAAATGTTCGCACAGACTCTGGTCGAAGACTACAGCCTCGCACCCACTTACCATAGCGTGATCACCAAGTCAATTCAAGAACAATTGAGCGACTTCAGAGCGCATATGGCTAGCATAGACACAGATTGGAGACCACCGACTATCGAAATACCCCAGTCGGAAGGACCTGGTGCGGAAGAGCAGGAAGACTCGGATGTTGAAGTTGTACCTCGTCCTCAGCATCTCGCGCCCGAGCACAGTGCCGACACTAACGCGACTCACATGAATCAGCAGGAGGACGACGTGATTGTGGGGCGAGGTACGCTTGACGAGAAGGCAGTACAGTGGTGGGAGTCATGGCGGAAGCGCGCAAAGAAAGAACTTCCGAGGCGCATAGTGTCCACTAACCGACGAAAGAAACGCAAGATCAGTGCCAAGATTGAGGACCTAGATGAGGCGGGCGGAAGCAACATCGACAACAAAGAGAGACCACGCACCGTGGACGAATTTGAGATAGACGAGAAGAAAGTGTTTGAAGACTTGCGGATACTGATCAAGGTGCGTTTGCGTTATTGTGTCGCTGGCTGAGTATCGACCGTGCATCGCTAGCTCGATATCATCGTGGGCTCGATGAAGCTAGAGGATCAGTTCGAGTGGGACCTTGAGAACCAGGATGCTTCCCCGGAACAGTTTGCCGAGGTCTACACTGCAGAACTAGGATTAGGCGGAGAGTTCAAGTGAGCATACGCATTCCAATGATACGGGCGTGACGTCTAATGATCATCCAGGACTGCCATCGCACACTGTATACGGGAGCAAGTGCAAGTGTACCAAAAGTCTCTCTTTCTCGTCGGCCACCCTTCCGACGGTTCCGCCGTCCAAGACGACGATCTTCGCATGTCATTCCTACCCAACGTCACATCTGCAGCGAGAGCAATGGACCAAGTCCAATCTTTTACGCCAACCCTCAATTACCTCAGCGATGGCGAGATCGAAAAGAATGAAAAAGAGCGAGAAAAGGAGCTCACCAAGAGGCGGAAACGGAATACACGTGGCCGCCGTGGCATTGCGCTTCCAGACCGCGAACCCATCCGAACTTACCGAACCCCTGCGGTTGGCTTCCCTGAGCTGGATGCTGCGACCCTTGCCCTTGCTGCCGCGGTAAGCGCGCCCACATCGAGGCGTGCCGCTGCAGCTGCGGCCTCTCTGACGATTGCCAACATGGTGGCATCGGAGAATGGGACTACCGTCATGCCATTGCAACTACCACCCCAACAGTTGACCCCGCAAGTACCGTTGTCTTTAGGCAAGGAGAAGAAGCCAAGAGGGTTGTTCAAAGCCCCCGAGTATCCTGGTGAAATCCTCCATCCGCGCGCAAAGGTGACTGCACCAACACCAACGACCGCCCTTGAAACCGTCTCTATGTTGCCCCCATCGTTACTCGAGACCGATCCGCCTCCTCCAGTAGTGAACAACCCCCCTCCACCACCAGATGCCAAGGCAACTGCGAAGAAGGCGAGGGAGAGTGAGAGGGAAGCAAGAGAAAGAGAGTTTGTGGATGGACAGCATGCCAACGTGATAAACGGTGTTTGGCACTGTTCCAATTGTGGCTGTCCGGAAAGCATCGCGATCGGGCGACGAAAAGGGCCATTGGGAGACAAATCTCAATGTGGAACCTGCGGTATGCGGTCCATCTCTGTTTGATGTACGCCAGACTGATGATGCATTCTGTTTTAGGCAAGTTTTGGCATCGACATCGACGTCCGCGTCCGGTCCAGTATAACTCAGATCCAGAGTACCATCTCAACCTGAGAAATGAAGAGCTGGGCAAGACCAGCTCGAAGAAGCGAGGCCGAGGGACGACGTCGGTTACTGCGGACGGCGCGGAGACACCGAACCGGCAAAAATCTGAACTGTGGGTTGAAGTACCAGCACGACCACCGAATTCCACGACGATACCACCGTCCGAGGATGATCGGCCGGTATCGCCTGTATCGACGGCGTCCAGTGTATCCGAAGCGCCCCTCGCCCAACAATCCTTCAAAACGAACGGCGCAAGTCAATCCGTCTCCGTTGCACCGCGTCCGACGACCCCCGACTCGCCACAACCATCAGCAAACATGAATCTAAGCTCACCAGGTGGAGATCCCGCGTCGCATGCGAGCGGCGATGCAGACGTGAGCGAACACGCTTTTTGATGTGGATGTTATTGATGCTCAAACGTCAAGTGACAGCCTTTAGTTCCCACGTGGCTGTCTGCTGCGATGGTGACCTTGCAGGCCAAGTACCCAGATGATCAATTCGAGGCAATCTTGCGCAAGGCTTCATCCAAGGCAGCGCCGGAGTGGCGAATAAAATGTTTGGACTGTCCTGGCAAGGTACGTCGTTGCGCGCATCGAAACGGCTTGATGTCTGACGTGCGTGCTACCAAGTTATATAATCCCGGCCCGGGTGATTCGTTGTCGAATTATGAGGTTCACTTGAAGAACCGACAACATCGGTTGCGAGTCTCGAGTCGCGTCAAGGGCACGGCGCCCTAGCGCTTGTTCGATATCTAGTATGAAAGACCGTTTTTGCATCCTCCCTCTCCTCTGTGACTTTCCTTCTCGTCTTCGGTTGTGTTGGTCTTGCTTAGTATGATCTCCTCTGCTGTGTCGTGTACTTGCTTGTACATACCTTATTATCCTGTTTATCTGCACTCCCCCCGATAAACGAGTCTCGTGGGTCCGAGCGCGCTAGATCTAAATACTATTATCTATGTAGACTATAAAATATATAGATCTGTGTGTAACGGTCCTGAGATTCCTATCCGAACAATGTACCAACAAAATCAAGCAAAATTCAACTCTACTTATCTCGTGTGAGTTCTCGTCACAACTCTGAAACCGTGATACAATACTGTGCAGGCAGGCGGTACAACGTACCGCTTCGACATGACCGGGACGGCGACTGACCCCTCCTCAGCCACCGATGAAACACTACAGTATGTGGCACGAGCAATACCATCTGATTCAGAGATGGACGTATTCGGTACACGAGCCACAGTACCTTTTTGGCACTAGAAACGTTTTCAATTCCTCTCTGCTCTGGCTGAGGCCCGCCAGTGCACTCGGCAAGCTGATTGACAAACCAAGATTAGTACGTGTGTTCCCCGTTATCTACTAAATCAGGCAGCTCGTGCACTTCCTTCCCGGATATGAGTCAAGACGACTGGTACTGCCTCATGCTGCGAAACGGAGCCGTATAAGTGTCTGATTCACCTGCAATGCAATCTGTATAGCTCACCACTTCTACTGTTTCTCCCCTCACTCTTCCCCACACCCGACAACATGCGTCTCATATTTAGCAAGACCGACCACATGAACACAGACATCTCTGACGAGCGCGGGTACATATACTACACCATCTCCACGCCCTCCGGATTCACGAAAGTGACCACGATTACCAAATACAACTGGAACGATTCCTCGAGCGGTATCCCGGAGACGTTGGGTGTCATTGAATGGCACCAGTGGAGTGACACAATGATTCGGTTTAATGGGAAGCAGGAGACGGCGGAGAGGATGCTCATGAAGCACGCGTGGAGCAAGTACGTGCACATTTTTCTTGTCAACGGTTATTAAATCAGCGACTCGCAGTGGGCGCACATTTCTGGGTCCCGATCGGCGTACATACAAGTGGAAATCGGAGTCGACGCATTGTTGGGTACGTGTCGTGCTTGTGGATCCAGTATCATGGACTCACGGGGCGGACCTGTCGGCAGATGAAGCCTACTGACGCCAACATCGAGCTCGTTCGCTTTCATAGCAAGAACCACGGGATTTTGAAGCCGCTGCATCCAGCTTATCTTGACGTCAACGATCGGGTGGTGTCCATGTTGGATCACGTCATTCTCACGTTTGTCTATGTTGAACATCTACGATTGGTGAAAAAGGCTCGATCGGCGCACACGCACTCGCACACGCACTCGCACGCGATGCAAAATGTCAACATGGGGCAGCCAGGTGGCATTTATTAATAACGTTTACCTTGAACGTGACTTCGGCGAAGGTGTGTACACCACTTCCAGTGCACTTGTAATCTGATTCGGCTTGTATGACTTGTCAGGATGCAGCTAGTCTTTTTATTCGGCTAAATATGACTCGTTATACATACACACATTTTGAACACCTTAAGATTCTACTCGATCTTGTAATATTTCATCATTTTTTCCTATCGTTATCAGAAACTGTTACACTCCCTCGTATACAGGTTCAGCGAGGACCCTACATGAGTCCGCGGGCAGAACAGTTCTTCTAAGACTTGAATCCACGTGTCCTAAAGCTATATAAATTCGGGATCATGCAAGAATAGCAATTAGTTAACAGATATAAGTCCGAACCCAAAGATATATGAATCAAGTTTCCTACCGCGACGATTGTCCTAGGCGGCACCGAAAGATGACGAGCAGTGTTGCAGTATCCTCTCAATTATGGCGACCAGACGCGAATCAGAGGAGACCACCCCTCGTGTCAGGTGAGGTGTACAGGCCAGATATACTCGCTGTGATCGAGCAGTCGATCGATGTACTCCGACCTGAACTGAGGAAATTGAGCGATAAGATCCACGGTGAGTGCATGCCCCGTCTCTTCGGTTCAAATCGGCCACGCAAACTTGAACTTTGTCACTGCAATGATGTAACCGCTTGTAATAGCCCGCCCGGAACTCAAGTTTGAAGAACAGTGCGTCCACTGTCTCATCGATGCGATTCGTCTTGACTCACGCAGGGCCAGCTACGCACATGACGAGTATACGTGCTTCATGGAATCGCAAGGTTTCGAGGTACAGCGGCACTACCTCCTGAACACTGCTTGGATCGCAACTTACACCCACGGCAATGGTAACTCTGGCGACGGAAAAGCTCCGCCCGTGCTTGGCGTGAACTCGGAAATGGACGCGTTACCTGGGATCGGACATGCGTGTGGGCATAATCTGATCGGCATCGCGGGGGTGGCGATCGCGTGTGCAGCCAAGGCAGCAATGAAGACACTCGACATTAATGGAAAGGTTGTTTTACTTGGGACACCTGGTGAGCATTCTCTTTGCTTGACGTAGAACGGTCAAGCTGACTCCTTCCTCCAGGCGAAGAAGGCGGCTCCGGAAAAGTACGATTGTGGGAAAAAGGCGCGTACGAGGGGTTGGATGTTTGTCTGATGTGTGTTGTACTTCCTATGTCCAAGTCTCTTGGAAGTGTCGCTGAAAGGCACGATATCCATACAGGTGCCATCCTGCGCCCGGCCCACCGCACGGCGCCAGTCTGAGTGGCTCGCTAGCCGTCGTTCAACGCCAAGTAGATTACACTGGACACACGTAAGGTCATGGTCGTTCGAGTTCATTAACTCCACATTAAAGGACACCCATCTTTCCGATGTCCGTAGTGCGCATGCTGGTCTTAGTCCCTGGGAGGGTCAGAACGCCCTCGACGCGGCCGTACTCGCATACACCAACATTGGGCTCTTGCGTCAACAAATCAAGCCGACGCATCGTATGCATGGTGTATTCGGGGGACAGGATTGGGCACCTAACAGTCTGTGGTCATCCTTTCGTCATATCTGACCGTCGCTGAAGTTGGCAATTTTTCCTAGTCATTCCTGATCAAGCTACAATGCAGTGTGTACTTCCTTTTTTTTGATTTATTCCGCCTTGATTGTGAACTGTGCGAGTACAGTTGGTACGTGCGTGCGCCGACAACCAAGGAAGTGTTCGGAACGGCCGCTCGAGTCAAAAGCTGTTTCGAGTACGAAAGCGGACTCTTCTGCTGAATCGCACTGATGGTAAATTGATCAATTGTCAGAGCTGCAGCAACCGCGACTGGATGCGCGATGAATGTTAGCCACGAAAGCGTTAGAAATGAGCTCGTTCAGAATAAGACACTTGGTAAACGATCTTTTCCGGACACCTTCATAATAAGTTCATATTTCATTCTCGCGCATGGCCTAGGCGAGGAGTTTACAGATGTTTTTCGCAAGCGTTACGGCGACATCGATCACAAGTGGGGTATCGCTAGCGCATCGACGGACTTTGTACGTTTTGCAATCACATTAAATTTGGTTCAGCTGATTACAGATCGTATACTAGGGGAATATATCATACTGTATGGATGGTTTTTATTTTATTTTATTTTATTCGATGGTGACAATGTGTTTGCAGTGATGCCAGGCCTGCACCCCGGTTTTTGTACGTTGCCTACTAAGTATACCACCTTCCCCGAGCTCTCACGCCCATTGTAGCCATCCCCACTGTCCCAGGAGGAGGGAATCACACACGAGAGTTCACACGTGCAGCGGCTACGGATATCGCGCACGAGGCATGTTACGACGTGTCGAAGGCGCTTGCACATGTAGGCATGAGGGTCTTGACAGACGAGTCATTCTTGGCAAGGGTGCGTTGGCCTGGTTTGTTGGCTCGAACTTGAGTATGGATGTTGATTGGTTCACTCATCGGCAGGTTAAGGTTGCATTTGAGGAGGACAAAAAGAAGAGAGGTGATTGAGTGGTATCAAATCAGAATTGTATGATTAGTAGGATGTCATTACTGGAAAACCATGATACGGATATCTAAATAATGTGTGTCTGTTCTCAAACTTATACTGCTTGATTTGATTCAATGCTTGTAGGCCATTGATGTAATGCCTTGGCAATAAATAGGGGCTAGGCTTCCAAAATTTGCACAGCCACTTTAGTTACTAACCTTATACGGCAACTTGGCTTTTCCGGATCTCATATCGACTTGGACTTGAAGCAGATCGCCACCAGATATAAATCATGTCCACTGGCTCGGATGTCTTATGGAGACCCAACTCCAATCAGCCTAAACCGCCATGCGTACCAGGTGACGTCTACAGGCCTGACATTCTTGAAGTGATCGAGCAAACGATCGATTCGCTCCGCCCTCAACTAAGAGAGTTGAGCGACAAAATACATGGCAAGTCCTTGAGGAAGCATCTGAGCAATGTCACGATTAATCTCAACTGGTTTGTTAGCGAACCCTGAGTTGATGTTTGAAGAACGGTGTGATATGTCGTTTATCATGGTTGTGCGGCACTGAATCAATGCACTCTAGTTATGCCCACGATGTGTATACCGAATTCATGACATCCCAGGGGTGGATCGTTCAAAAGCATTACCTGCTTGAAACTGCCTGGATCGCGACCTACACACATGGCCAAGGCGGCCGCGTTCTTGGTGTCAACTCCGAGATGGACGCGCTTCCCGGGATCGGGCACGCATGTGGCCACAATCTGATCGGCATCGCAGGCGTCGCTGTTGCCTGTGCTGCTAAGGCTGCCATGGAAAAGTTTAACATCGATGGCAAAGTGATCTTACTAGGTACTCCAGGTGAGCTTTCAAGTTTTTCCAGCTCATAGGTTGTCGTGAGACGATGTTGCTGATAATGTGCAGCCGAGGAAGGTGGGTTTGGGAAGGTTCGGTTGTGGGATAAAGGTGCTTACGAAGGGATGGACGTCTGTCTGATGTAGGACATTCTTACGCTCCGACCTGATATTTCACCCTTCTTGACGGTTCTGATAATATAGGTGTCACCCGGCACCGGGACCTCCTTACTCCATCAGTCTTAGTAGTTGCCTCGCTTTGGTTCGGCTTCAAGTGGACTATACGGGAAAAACGTGAGAAACGTAACTGAGGTATTCCCGTGCCATCCTCATTATCTAGTACTTCAGTGCACATGCCGGGTTGAGCCCCTGGGAAGGGAAGAATGCACTCGATGCCGCCGTGCTCGCGTACACGAATCTCGGACTTTTACGCCAGCAAATCAAACCTTCCCACCGTTCACATGGAGTATTTGGAGGAAAAGATTGGGCTCCAAATGGTCGGTGTATATATTCGACTTATCGTAACCTCAATGCTCATATTGTTCAGTTATTCCCGACAATGCGAGCGTGCGGTTCGTCCATTCTGCCCAACTTTCACGCAGAGATCGCTGATAAACATTACTGTCTATCGAAGATGGTTCGTGCGTGCCCCCTTAACCAAGGAAGTATATGAAACCGCAGATCGTGTCAAAGCGTGCTTCCAGTGCGTGATACCAGTATTCACACTCTTTGAGGTGTTATATCATGTCCAAGTGCTGCTGCCACTGCCACTGGCACCAACGTCGCATTCACTGGCGAATCTATGTCGAATGAACTCGTACAAAACAAGGCGCTCCGTAAGCTGCATTGGTGTTCCCTTCGACTATCTACGAACATGGTGGTATAGGTGACGAGCTTGCGGATGTCGTCCTGAAGCGATACGGAACTATTGACTACGAATGGGGCATCGCAAGCGCATCCACAGATTTCGTAAGTTGAACCTAGATAAGAAATTGTATTCAACTCATTCTCGGGAATTGATGCTAGGGCAACATCACCTATTGTATGCACATTCTTTCCCCGTCTAATCGTGTGCAGTTGACTAATCTCGATACGGCGATAGTAATGCCTTCACTCCACCCTGGATTTTGTACGTTTACGATCTCTCGGCCCTCCATGTTCAGGTAACTGTGATAAGCACCGAGACTCAACGAGATTCATAGCCATTCCCACTGTACCTGGTGGGGGAAACCATACAAGAGAGTTTACAGCAGCCGTCGCGACTGATACCGCACATGAAGCGTGTTATAACGTGTCCAAAGCGCTCGCACACGTGGGTATGAGGGTGATTACAGACGAAGCCTTTTTGGCACAGGTATGGACAGTTCTGTGTGCACAATCCAGGTGACATTGCTAACGCGGGCCGCACCAGGTCAAGCTAGCATTTGAAGAGGACAAAAAATCAAGGGCTTTCTGAAACAAGAGAAAAAGAATGGTGCGAGCAACGTGGAATAACGAACTAACGCAGTGTCAACTTGTACGAGGATTCCAAACATACCTGACAGATAGGTTCGGAATCGATGTATTGTCACGAGGAAGCTTCTAGGGGGACCATCGTGATGTGGTGTGATACTTGAATGCTCTCCATCCGTCTCGTCCGAGCCCACTCGCGGGCGGACGCAGTCCGCGGTCAAATCACGACATTGACATCAAAATTTCAATTCAATGTATTTTGTGACAGCTCGTGGAAATGGACAGATGTTACTGGCATCAACCTGTCCTTCGTCGGAGCGGGCCACCTCGGGCGCGGATTCGGGTGCCGAGACTGCATGCATGACCGCCGGATGTGAGCTAAATGTTCAAAAGAACACGGTTCGTATGTGGTCTGCGACGTTCGGTCACACGGCCACTACACAGTCGGCGAGTGGAAGAGAAGGAACCCCGTCCGGGGCGTCGGTGTCGTGGAGAGGCGTCAACTTGCGAGTCGGTTTCTATCGTGCAATCGTCATGTCATTGGTCTGAGAGCCCTAGGCATAGAGTCGCGATTACATAGTCTGCGGAGGAACGCAGGTGGTTGAGAGGGGATGGACACAAAAATAAAACCCTCACACTGAGCGTGAACTGCGTCATGCCTTCCCCGCCTTGTTATATAAACGGAGATGATGCATTGCCGATGGGCGCGTCATCATACCATCATATCATCCGTGGAAAGTCAGAACGTATTACAACAAAAGGAAGACAGTAGTACAACGCGGAATGCAAATGTCAACGTCTACTTGGGAATGAAAAATCGAGGTTGTCTAGTTGGGGTGGAGATGTTGCTTGAGAATTTTGCACCCTTCAGGCACTTTGGTCACCTACAACCTGACGAGTGGAAGAGCGACTTTGTTCGGTGAGGCTTGTAAGAGGATATAGAACAATGTCTCGTCGGACATATTTGACTGCGATCGCTAGGGGCAGCGGTCTTAAAGAGAGTGGGTAGAATCCTCACAGCGTCGCCAGCAGACCCAAGGCCGCATCACGCTAATGAACAGTATTCCAGTGCGTGGGAGTGTAAACAAGCATAACATTTGAATGCGAATATTTTCTCTCGCGCGGGACGCATTACAGAATCTAGCCAATTTACCACTTCTCGTGAGCAGGCCGTACTATGCGTATCGGAAACGTGAGTATATTTTCGCTGCTGCACAATGTGAGCGGGCTTACGATCGATCTCCCAGGCCCAAGCTGAACTGTCTTGTTCGACGAGATTAAGGTACGCCTTAGTGGATGTAACGATGATAAGATGACGATACACCATTGCCAGAATTGAATTTCACCAACCTTTGCAATGGAATCCGGATTAAGACGGGCGTCTGCGTTGCCCTCCCAGGCAGGGTCATTTCGGAAGCCTTTAACACGATCGGTCAGAATATTTCCGTCGATAATGCTCTATGATGTAGAGTCAGTATTCACAATCTGATCTGAACAAGATTGGGTAACACACGTGCGCGACCTATATATACATTGAGAATGTTAGCGAGGATATGAGAACGCCACAGGTGACAAACATGAATGTTTTGCTGCCCAAACTCCTTGGCCAAGCTCTGGGAGAGTGCCCTGATACCGAATTTGCCGATAGAGAACGCGCTCGTGGTGGTGTTTCCCCTGATCGAAGCCGTAGCTCCAGTGAATATCAAAGTACCTTTCTTCCTTGCGCCACCCTTTCCACCCTCGCCTGGCTGTTCGATGTCATTCTTCGTAAACTCAAGCAACACTTCTCTGGAGAAAGTATAGGCAGCGAGGACGTTGACGTCCAACGATTCGCGCACTTCCTCTTCGGTGACGCTCAAGAATGGCTTCCATACACCATATCCAGCATTGAAGAGTGCGACACGAAGGGGAGAAGTGAGCACTGGGAAGTGATTCCTGAGGTTGGTGAAAGCGGAACGGATCGAAGCTGGAGAGTAGTCCTGAACTGGAAAAGGAGCGGCCTGATGAGTGTCAGTATTCATCTATCGTCTAGACAGCGGTTTGCAAGGTACGACACACCTCTCCGCCGTTCTGGTTGATCTCGTCGGCCAGCTTGTTGAGATGGTCGGGGCCCCGAGAAATCAGGGCAACCCTATAGCCCAACTTGCCGAACAGACGACTAGTCAACTGTTTAGAGTCGCCAGTATCAGATTGCTGAAGAAGAACCTACGCTGTAGAAGCCCCTGTCCCTGTGTGAAAAAGTCAGTCTTGTCAAGTTGCATGATTCCGCCACGGCACCAACCTGAGCCGTTTCCGATGCCAGCGACGATAAACAATGGGCGAATGGCAGACATTTCCTGTGATGAGTGTAGATGTGAATGGGACGTTCTTTTATATCAGGTCGACTCGCGTCATGAGTAAGCAATGTGGATCACAAACACTGGCAGGGCAATTAGTCAGTGCTAGATCGCGCAATCTGACGATATTGCCTTCAGACGATCACGCGCATGTCTCGTGCTCAACTTGAATGTCTATGTTATGGATAACCCTCCTTGGGATGTAAGTTACAAGTCGAACAAGCGGGTCAATGGGCGCCATGCAGCGCGATGTGTCCGGCTTTGCTATTCTGCCACGCATCATAACGCTTCGCCCAGGTGTATGTGCCGTACGCTGGCAATAGTTAGATGTAAATGATGCGGAAACGCACAGAAACGCACCGATTGCAAAAGGAACAATCCAGTATGGGACTTGGGATGCAAGCCGCTTGTAGCCGTTAAACATCCAACCTTGGAAAATATCTTTTGTTGCCCGTTGGCGGAACGGGGACACGGCTAGAAATAGGTGCAAGATGATGAATATGGCCCAAGTATTCGTATGCTGCACGACTCACTGTAGGTGATGATGCCTTTTTGCTTCAAGTTCGCGGTGTCACCCCACCACGGGTTCTGATAGGCACAATGCACGTCATTCCGCGCTCTCGACGCCATCATGGTGAAAACTCACGTATACTTTGCCTAGCAAATTCGAGTCAGTTTTTCGCTTTTGTAGGCGTCCAAAAGGACTTGCCTTCAGGCATACCGCTTGAGCGAAGTGCAGTCGGCCGCATGGTGTAGAATGACGGTGGGAGTGGAGGTCGTTGGACAAGCGTTGAGCCCGTCCGAAGTTCCCCGTTTCGACCAAACAAGACACAAACAACGCCGTACACGTTGTTTACACTTTGCCTATATCCTTCAGCATTTACACAGGTATGCGGTCGTGTTCTGTTGTTGCAATGTATTGACCTACATCCCAAGCCAACAATGATTACCCATCAGACACTATACAACCTCGCCAATTACCTTGGCGCTCTTGCCATGATCACTGTTGTCCTATATCACTTTGTGGCAGTCAACGCGCGTTACATCGCAGCGAACACGTCATCGCATTAGAGATTGCAGCACAGGAGCGCCACGCATGGTGAGTCCCAGCACGAAATGTGTATCTAGAGCATTTCACGAAAAGGTCCCAGTTGTTATACTAGGGAATTGTTTAAATCCGCTCCGCCATCCTATTTCCAATGACACCCTGGTGGATTGACCACAGCTGTTTCTACTCGTGGTATTGTGGGATTCCGTTATCCTGTGCACCGTCCGCCAACCTTCCTCGAACCATCATCGGCCGAATGCCATAGTTGGTCCTGCACTACCTCAGGGTAAGCAGGGTCACCAAGATCAGACTCGTTCTTTGAACAGCTACTGCAACCGACGGTTTTTCAACAATGTCAAGTGCTGCAAATGTCGTGCTAGTCAAAACCATCTTGGACTGCCTTCCAACGTGCACGTTTGTGTAAGACTTGTGTGGGATACTCATAACTGCACATGAAATTCTGCACAGGACGTAGTCCACATTGCTGAGGTTGATATATCTGCGATGGTGTTTTGTGGTCGTGGTGCTATCGGCACAGTGTGATGACGTGCTCAACGCTAGCTACATTGAGAATTTGTCTTGAATAGACTGTCTACTCAATATGGCGTTACAAAGTTCAGAGTCGGTGCTGCAGGCCTTCATATCAAGACAGCGTACCCTCCTTGCTCGGGAACGCGATGCGGAGATCGAGCGCAGTTCTCTGATTCTAAGCAATGCTTCGCCCAAACTCCTTGAACAGCGTGGGCTGGCTCTCGGTGGACTCGGCGTAGTATCAGCTGGTGTGGGGCTTGGGGGAAAGACGTGCGTGTTCATGTCTTGCCACGGTAACCTGTGATCTTATTTTGTGGAGCGCAGGCTGGTAGAGCTGGAGAGACCTTCGGCGTACCATTCATCACCACTGTTTCCACCTCATACCTTCAGGGTCGTTTCTGGTACCACTCATCCGTGGAGCCAAGCTAAATACTGGTCCGTCCACAGACCCGGAGATCTCGCGCGGATCGAAGAAAATGTCACCACCACGCAGAAGAAAACAGGCAGCAAAAGCAAGAAAGCACATCTGGCTGACGCAGTCGCGAAAAACCCCTCTGCTTCGGAGGGCGTAGTATACAAAGTCGGTATACGAGTTGGTGCTCTCCTCAGCGTCCGTCCTAATTCCCTGACAGGTTACCGATACTCGCATTGTTATCGCCGTAGACCCTCCTGAATCTGGCGACGGTGATCTTGATTTACCAGAGAGGTGTCGAGTCCTGAAGCTTGCAAATAGCGTCACATATGATCGGTCATGATAACACTTCTCCAGTAGGCTACGTGGTGCTGACGCGCCATTTCTAGGATGGATAAAGCCATCGACCACTTGGAAAAGATTGTGATACCTTCTACACGAAAGGTAGTCACCGTTGCAAAAAGTAAACAGTCCTCTAGTATTCATTGATCGTACTTCGTTAGCCGGATGACAAGACAAACTATGAATTCGCACCTCTGATCCGTGTACTACTCGGCATGTCCCCGCCCTCCAAGCCCAGTAACCCCGGAAACATGTCGTTTTTCGATGAGTCCATCAACCCAAGCCAAAAAGAAGCAGTCCGGTTCGCTCTCGGGGCTGCGGAAGTCGCATGCATCCATGGTCCTCCAGGTACGCGTTTTGTTACCTTTCTCATCATCCCTCCTGAAGTATGATCAGGCACGGGCAAGACACACACGTTAATCGAGATCATACGTCAGCTCACATCCAACACGTCTGACCAGACGCCGGTCCGTATCCTCGTATGTGGTGCTTCCAACCTCTCCGTCGATAACATCCTCGAACGGTTGCTTGCTCTCCCTCCTCCCGACAAAGGAAAAGGGACACCGTTGAAAGTAACGCGGATCGGTCACCCTGCAAGAGTAATGGCACGCGAGGACGTTCTGGAAGCGACATTGGAGGTCAAGGCTAGTCGGAGTGATCAAGTTCGTTCATAGTTGGTATCTGATATCTCGGAGAGGCGTTAATCTGTCTTCACGATCAGGCGGTCCTCGCCAAGGACGTCAAAGCGGAGCTCGATGCTACACTCAACACACTTGCTGGCAAAGGCAAAGGCAAAGGAGCAAAGAAACTGCGCGGACTCGAACGCAAAAAAATGTGGGAGGACGTACGCGCGCTTAGAAAGGAGTCAGTGTTCTTTGGCTGCTTTGTGACGCTCACCAACCTGATTGGTTCGTACTACAGGTATCGACAGAGAGAAGGAGGGATTGTGAAAGCAGTCCTCTCTGAATCCCAGGTACATACCGACCCCGGCTCCGAGAAGTTATAGGGTTTGAATTCATGCGTAGATCGTCTTGGCTACTTGTCATTCTGCTGGTGGGAGACAGTTACGAGATCACATCTTTGATGTCGTTATCATCGACGAAGCAACTCAAGCTATCGAAGCGGTGCGCTTCCAGCACACATACTTCCGGGCCTTGGTCATTGAATTCGAGGTACTTTAGGTGTGCTGGATCCCCATATTCAAGGGGAAGAAATTGATCCTGGCAGGCGATCCGATGCAACTGCCCCCTACTGTCTTATCTTTGGACAAACATGAAAAGAAGAATAGTAAGCTAGCCAAGGCTTCGAAGAAACAGCCCAAGAACGACGAAGAAAAAAGAATATCAAAGGATGGTTCCAAGACGGAAAAAAGTACCGCCATTTCGACACACAATAAGCAAGAAAATACGTCCGGATCAAGTTCCGATACCAGTTCTCATTCAGAATCAGAATCTATTCACGGTGATCTCGTCCTTGGAGGGGAGATCATGGCGACTGCGGCATCAAGCAACCCAGATGAACCATCCAAGAAAAAGTCTTCCAAACGTGCCGGATTACGTCCCCCTCGGACCTTGGAGATAACCCTGTTTGACCGCCTTGAGCGAATGCACGGCTCGGGCATCAAGCGTTTGCTTAACGTCCAATATCGGTACGCACGGCCTGCCTCACGTCTGTGTTCATTCTTACCCGACCCTCAAGCATGCATGCGCAAATTTGCCAATTTCCGTCTGACACGCTGTATGCATCCAAGCTAATATCACACGACTCTGTTCGCTCGCATCTCCTCTCCGATTTACCAAACGCGAGGTCATTTACCGAGACAACGGACGAGGGTACCGTTAAAGAGATTCTCGGCACACCTGTCGTCTTCTTTGACACGGCTGGGTGTGAGTACTACGAGCGGTTGGATGGCGACGGAGATGAAGGGAGCCGGTGTAACGAAAACGAAGCTGTGGTGGTCAAAGGGTGGACCGAGAAGCTCGTACGTTGCCTCTGCCCTCTCCTGGGCCTTACACACGGCTCACTGACTCATCAACATCGGTTCCATGATGCGTGATGCGCTCATGTTTCGGGATCATGATGCGGAATAGGTTCGAGCAGGGTTGACCCCTTCCCAGATCGCCATCATCGCCCCGTGCGTGCAACTTTTACTTTCCTTTAGAGATGCAGTGCATAACATGTGGCGTTTTCCTTTGTTGGCTAAACTTTACTCGATCGATCCTGCTTCGGCTTTTTGTCATTGTATCTGTTCAGGTACCAGGCCCAGGTCACACTTCTCGGTTCCTTGTTGCGCCCTGAATATGGCCCCGACCTCGAGATCGGCACTGTAGACGGTATGCAAGGGCGGGAAAAAGACGCGGTAATCATCAGTCTCGTACGAAGCAACGACAAGGTCAGTGTGTAGCCCTTGTTCCAACACGACGCAGACGCTGACCCTGGTCGACCGACAAACGCGGTGACATGGATGGTGTTTTGGCAGCGCGAGGTGGGCTTCTTGAAGGAGAAGCGTCGATTGAATGGTAAGTCTGAAACCGACGTTCGCAATTCCGAGTCCGACGTTCGTCTTTCTCGCATGTGCGGGTATTCACTGACCCCCTCTTTTCTGATTGACAGTGGCGATGACGCGAGCGAAAAGACATCTCGTAAGTCGGCGGTGTCGTACGAGACCCTCTTGATATATTGATGATGAACGGATTTTCAGTGCATCGTCGGCGATTCATCCACGGTTCAGCACGGCGGCACTTATCTCAAAAGGTGGTTAGCGTGGCTGGAAGCAAACGCAGACGTTAGATTTGCAGAAGCGTGAGAAGTGGACTAATGACTCCGGACGGAACTAGGATAGAACACGATGGCGTCAGAGGGTCGGAGTTGACTACAGGGAGATGTACGTGAGAGATATTACAAGTGTCAAGGAGATATGAAAGTGGGACATGTTGATAAGACTCGACAGCAGATATGATGTACAATAGCGCCACAAACGAATAAATATCCCAAACAGCACAGGGACCACGGAATGAAAGGGGATACAGTATGGGAATGTACGAGAGCCAGCTCCACCTTCCAAGTTAATACTCGTCAGGGTCATTGAGCGACGCATACTCGGAGACCGTCCGGATGTCTTCGTATTCTTGAACGACTTCTCGCATCGCGAACCGCATGATCGGGGTCAGCGGCGTCAACTTTGGACCAATGACCTCGTGTTCGTCACCTTCGTCAATTTGACCCAGATCTCTCGTGGACAGATTAACCGGATTAATCATCACCATATCCCCATCCTCCGAGGACTCGACACCAGCAGTCCCACTACCACCGCCGATATACGAACCGTTGTTGCTCAGCACACGGTGCGTCATCGGAGTTGGTGAGACTGGGGCACTGATCACGGGAAGCTCCACCACCTCTTTGCCGATTGGCTCGGACCAGTGAAGATTCAACAACTTGCCCTTGATCATCCCGTCCACCGCACGCACGCCGAGCTCACGGCAGAGCAGAAAATAGGGCAGGTGTTGTGTTCCGGGTTGGCTGAGTTTACTCATGACTTTGAGGAGTTGCATCGCGCTAAAGTCCGCGGAATAGTCTTCGATCGAAGATACACAGGCTTTAAACCCAGCCGGACCAAGACCAGCGTGAAGCGCGTCTGGCCCACTGGAGCGTGGACGAGGACCTGGGGTAGAAGGAGTTGTGGGGTCACGTGCAGCCGCCAGCTGAGATGAGTGGACGATATGCAGGTTAAGAGCAGCATGTGCCTGAAGGAATGGCGAGCTTTGTTTGACTAATCCATCGTGATACATGTTAGTAATGGTGGAGGCTATTGCAGTACGAGGACGCACTGTCGAAGTTTCCGCCGGCATTGACTAGGAGCGATGTAGGTGAGGGAGTCAAAGAACACTGACAAAAATGGTACTCACTGTACTCATTGACAAAGTCTTGCCAATGTGCTAGTTTACCACCAAACGCCTCGTACAGTACATCGAAGGATAATGCGTGCCGTAGTGCTTCTGGGACTCTGGGTAATAAACGTTCCAAAAAGTACGTTCGTGTCTCGTTTCTCAAACAATCGCCAATCGTGACAATCTTGCAATGGTGGGCAACATTGAGCTGACGCAGCCAATTTTGGTAAAACGGATCACTGGTAGCGTGAACGACATGACAGAGTCGATCTTGTTTTGTGAGGACGAGTATTGAATCAAGCAGACACTTCATTGTATCTGTTGATTGGATCAAGAACGGCCTGTTGACGATTAGAATGGCTATGCGACCTCCCGTGTAAGCAAGACGTACAGTCTGTGTGCTTCATCGAAAAATAACACTGGTATCTTCTTGCAATGCTTCTCGGGCTCTTTGATCATAGAAGATGATACCCCGCGACTATCGCTTCCCCTCTTGGCACGTTTGAAGAACCACCGGTTCCTATGTAGAGGAGGGGAATTGTTGACATGGGTTCGTTCCGATGATACATCCGATTCCTTCCGCCCTTGGTGATCTAGGTCGTTGGCATACAGGGGTTCAAACTCGGCGTATCTCAGAAGGGAGTACTGCGGTGTCGACCCTCATCGGTACTCGGGTAACAAGGGAAATAAAGGGTCTCACTTGGAACAACTCCATGAGCCGTGCAATGTCGCTTGTCCACACTTGTGATCCTAAGCTACCCGCGACTGCTTGGGACAGCCTTCGTTCCACATCGAAGCGGTCATGCTACCGGAATTGCAACGCCATCAGTATCTCTGCGATCTTTCTTCCATCTCGATCAAGGCGCGTACCTTGAACGCATTGGCTTCCCTGCGGAACTCCTCGAATCCTGGCATGGTCGTCGAGATGTCGTCAAAGTACTGCTCCATCTGCAGGCTCAGGCTCATATAGAGACTAGCCACGTCCGCGAACCCGGGGATCCGAAGATCGAAATGGAGGACATGGAACCTATCGCGCGCGAGAACTTCACGGAGAAGGGCGGTCTGCATGCGCGGGAAAGGACGTGTTCAGAATCAAAGCAAGACGAGGCATTGGGAAGTGAACACACCTTGCCCACCGCGCTGGCACCAAAGACGACCGTGAAGGACGGCTCCCCTTCCAGGATACGCTCCACGATCCGCAATTCGGCCTCACGGGGTACAAAGCAGGGCAAGCGTGTCACGGCATGCTTGACGCGCAGTCGCGGGGACTCACGCTCATCGTTGATCTCCTTACGCGCTTCCTCAAGCAGGCGTTTGGACTCCGTCAGGGAGCGCGCGGTTTCGGAGGGCTGAAACGCTCCAGTCAGGTCTGGTACACGTAGACAACGCGGCATGGAGCATACGTTCAAAAGGACGCCAAATACCTCGCTCATACCGAAGAAGTTTCGGCGGTTGAGATCTACACTGAGCGCTGCTGAGCTCCTGCGGTGGGGTAGATTTGATGAAAAGATCCACTGAATTGCGTCAGCGCGTGGTGCTCTTGGGGCTGCACCACCCGATGAATTTCGCTGGGCTCTTGTGTTGGTCTTTGTGCGCATGGCGGCGGACGAGTATGGTGTTGGATGCGAATGGCGCAGAGACCACGGAATCGAGTTCTAGACAGCAGGGGTTCGAAGGGCAGGGAAATGGGGCAGATGCGAGGAGTTGTACGAGCGGTTGAAAAGGACGGCACGCGCCCCTTTGCATGGCAGCATTCGTGCACATTGCACAGCACGAGCACGAGTGTGCGGCGTGACGGTGCAGCGGAGGGTGATGCACGTTGCGGACATGAGGCAAGCTGGACCAATCGCAAACACGGACATCGTCAGCTTCAAGTTACGAGACAACCGTAGCCTAATGACCGTCCGTGTATCTACCACGATCCGTCGCTCCCGTACGCCTCGGCATCCGAGCCTTCAGAGTCGACGACGCGTCTATGCAAACGTCGCGGAGGGAGAACTACATCGTCCGAGTCGGATCCACTCGCTCCCTCATCCGGCGAGTGAGCAGTAAGACCACCGCGCTCATGGGCATCATCGTCTTCGTCGGAACCTAACTCGACGATACGGGACTGCCCAGTGGGGCGCTCATCTCCGTCGTCGATAAAGCTACTCTCATAGCCATCCTCCCCGCTCTCTTCGTCTTCTTCGGGACCGTGAAACTCGGCTGCCCCACTAAACACGTCGTCTTCGTCATCCTCGTCTTCTTCGTCGACATGGATGGTACCAAGGAAACCCCCGTACGCATAACGCCATGGGTTGAACGGATGCCAATCATCAAAATCGCCACCGTCGTCGGCCTCCCCATCCTCCAGACCCATCCAGCCAGGATCATCGGCCACGTTCACTTCCTCGGCACCCATGTGATCGTCAAACCATCCAGCCGGGTCCCCGACGTCGCCTTCGCCTTCTCCTTCAGGCCTATGCCCCGGATAGACGCGTCCGCAGCTGGTGCACACGCCATCCCATATCTCGTGCATGCAGTCAAGGCAGCGATAGATGCCGCCGTCTTCCATATCAAGCATCCCCAGGTCCTCGCCACGCGCTGCGAGATCAGCAACGCCGATATCTTCGCCGACGTCGGCGCCTGGGAGATACCATGGGAATCTATGGCGACTAGCGGCATCTAGCTTTGGAAAGATACTTTTCCAAGGGTCAGCGTTCGAATTCGAGGCCTCGGAATTCTCGTCGGGATGTAACAGCTGATTCTGTAGCAGGCCGCTCTTACCGACCGCTTGTGCAATGCCTTTTACGCCCCATACTTCAACAGGACGCTCGCGGACGATGGCACGACAGTGTGGGCAGGTTTTCTTGCGCATGACGGGTGGAGGCAATGGTCGGTTATCAGATGGTGGAGCTGTGAACCAATTGACCAGACAACTATGACAAGCCAGGTGGCCGCAGGGAGCGAGTGCATATGGCTTGTACATCAAGTCCAAGCAGACCTGACAAGTGATAGATTGCTGAACTTGGTTCAGGAGTGCGTGATGGGATGCAATCAACTATGCGAAAAATCGTGAGGTTTGTCGTGAGATGGAGTAAAAGATGAATCCTGACATAGTTCTTGGATTTGAGCTCCGCCTCGAGTTGAGCTACTTTGTCCTCCAGGGAAGACTCTGGTATCGGTCTTTCGGTTGGTATGGCGCCCTTGCTGTCGTCTCTCTGTTTGAAAGATAGGCATTGCGAGGAATCGATGATTTGACTGTACATACCGAAGTAGACGGCATGGTTGCATCGGAGGCATTACCAGCCGAGCCTGTCCGAGCCTTACTGGAGTGAATCGAGGACGAAGCCTGCGAGGGAATATCTGCGGCAAGAACAGTGTTACTGGATGGTAGATCGGAGTCGAGAGGGGCTGAAGTAAATCGGATGATTTCGTTACGGGCGGACAATGGGGCGCGCGAGCGCTCGTCCGACCGAGATACTTCGTTTTTCGCGGCTCCTGAACTCACGATAGGTACCTTCTTTTTCCTCTTTTTCCGGCGCTTGTTGTCACGGCTGGGATCACGTCTGTTGGTCGGCTCGGGAGAAGGGTTTTTACGCGCTTTCTTGGATTCTTGCTGAGCAGATTCCGCGTCCGACATGGCACGTTTTGTGTCCTGGGGGACAGAACTGGATCCCGGTGTCGCTGGACGCGTCGAGGAGGACATCGAGTCCCGCGGAATACGAATGCGAACGGGAGGAGACAGCAGCTGGATTTCAAACTTCCCACGCCACTGCTGAGATGGGACTCGTTCAAGCGGACGACTCGCCCAATTTCTTTCCGGTCATATCGCTGCTTGGCGGAGGGATGGAACAGCACAGAAGGCGACTATCGCCCAGGTGGAATGTCGATGGCACTGACACAGGTCGCGTCAAATAAAGTCCAGGTACATTGATGGCCAGCCCTGGGCCGTCATATGCCAGAAAACTGGATCTTCCCATGATCAGTCCCAGCGTTACAGTACTGGCCCTTCCGAGTCGTATACCATATCGAGAGCTTCCAGAGAGTACGTACAAGGGGGAGATTCCTGGCAGAGGCTATAAGGAGATCTTCTGCAGAACCGGTTTCATTAAGGCTATTGATAGCGCCAAGTCGCTGGCTGATCCGAGCGGGTCGTCAAGCACCATTGGTATTCGCTCACCTGAACCTCGGCATTATAATACAATTGATGGGCTGTTTCCAACACACACGCCCTCCCACCCTCCATGTCCTCTCCCTCGCGCGAGCCTTCTTCCTTGCCCGCCTCCCCGTCTCCCCGTCCCCGTCCCTCCATCCAACAAGACTCCGCGCGAGAGGACGACTACCCAACCCATGATTCCTTCGAGTCCGACACCGACTCTTCCAGTCGAGATTCGCCCATCTCCCCCGCCTCGGATCGACAGCTGCTCTATGCCCACGACACCGCGAATGCAGATCCTTACGCCCAGTACGCAGAGAAGAAAAGTCCCCGTCGCGTATACTTTGACTATGGCATGATCACTTCACACTCCGACTCCCAGTCCCCGTCCCCAATATCCGCTAAATTCGAGCATAGCCAACGCCAACTCGTCACCGAGTCCACTCACTTCATGGTCCCTTCAGCTTCTTCCTTATTCCCTTGGGAGTTGCCTTCCCCAGCTCATGCTCGCACTACCCATGTCAACGAAAAGGACGTCCTCACAGACACCTCCTTCTTTCACTCACAACCCTTCTGGCTGGCCCTCTACTTCGTCTTCAACTTGGGGCTCACCTTGTATAACAAGGCTGTGCTCATCCACTTCCCGTATGCATACGCCCTCACCGCATTGCATGCCCTCTGTGGGTCCATTGGTGGTTTCGCCCTTCTACGTCTCGGAATCTATGTCCCTGCCAGATTGAGCAACTCAGATAACCTGGCACTCCTCGCATTCAGCTCATTGTACACCATTAATATCGCAGTTAGCAATCTGTCCCTCGAATTGGTTACCATCCCTGTGAGTTCTTTCAGCGGCCGCCTCGTGTCTCTTGTTCTCAATTGCATCTCTACTACCTAGTTTCACCAAGTCGTCCGTGCGGCCACCCCGATATTCGCTGTTTTCCTCTCATGGTTTCTGTTCGGAAATCGGAGTAGCAGGCAGAAGCTCGCTTCCCTCGTTCCCGTCGTCGCTGGTGTTGGTTTCGCGTACGTCATTGGCGTCGCTTGCAAAATTGTGTAATGTCTTATTTCGGTACAGGACTTACGGCGACTATTACTTCACCACCTACGGGTTTCTTCTAACCTTGCTAGGCACCCTGCTAGCCGCCATCAAGACCATCTATACAAGCATCCTTCAATCATCGCCTTCCTCTCAAGCTCCATTGAGGTTCCATTACCTGATCCCCCCACGCCTTCAGTTACATCCCCTCGATCTCCTGACACGTATGGCCCCACTCGCATTCATTCAATGCGTAATACTGTCATACTTGAGTGGGGAGTTGGAGCAAGTACGAAATTGGAGCACGAAAGAACTGACAACGTGGACGGCTGTAGCTTTGGGTCTAAATGGGACAATCGCGTTCGGTCTCAATATTGTCAGCTTTACGGCAAACAAGAAGGCTGGCCCGTTGAGCATGACTGTTGCAGGTGCGTCTTCTAGCTCCCCGGTGTCTCGGCCCTTGAACGGTGGAGATGACAACGGGAAATGAAAAACGGATGGCACGCTGACGAGTCCTTGATAGCCAACGTAAAACAGGTTTTATCAATCGTCCTTGCTGTCGTCATCTTCAATTTGTCGATATCAGGGATGAACGCATTGGGCATCCTACTGACACTGGTGGGAGGCGCATGGTACGCCAGTGTTCAATATCAGGAGAAGAAAGCGCGAACACAACGGTGACCAACGCAACTTTCCTACCTCTGAATTCCTCCGCAGTAGCTGTGCGCAGCCGCCGGACACCGCCGGGAGCACTTTATCTTGACAAATATTGATACACCAGATCTTCACCTTACCTTGCCTAACGGCTGCCCGTGTCTTAATCGGGGCGGACAAGCTCATGCAACGGTCTGCATCCGCCTCATTCCTGATGGGCCTATCGCTATACACGCGCAGTAACGTCATATTGTATGTAGGGATTTATAGGGATCGATCGATTTGATCCTCCGTCGTGTATACTTTTTGCCGATGTTGGCTGCATATACTGGCTACTCATGGGACAGCTTTGTCCTACTATCGATCAATTCATCCTAGAATTGGCGTCAATATCATGTCACGGTAGACTTGAAGGCATTTACAAGGTCATTTTCGGTCATTTGATTGCGCGAGGTGGATGTCGTCGGGTCTGAGACCGAGCACACGTCTCATCCAGCACCCTATATCACCGATTCGGGCCCAGGGTGACAGCGCCGTTGCTTCAGGTGAGAACTATGTAAAATCATATGGGAGATAGACAGATAAGGCCGATTTCACGAGCATCAAGCCAATCTATCGAGAGAATTGCCATATTGCAGGGTGACTTAATCTGTCCAGGGAAGGTAGACCCATGTGTCAGAGCTAAGGACCCATCAATGGCCCGTGACTGCGTGGATAATCACGATCATGATGCGCCCCGAACGCCTCAGGTCTGATGCATCATCTGGCCCAGGGAGGTGATTAAGTGGGCGTACAGACCCCTAGGAGATAACCGCCCAGGCGTATCCATTGGAAACAGGCTGGTTTCCAAAGCCGTGTCAGGCTACGGCCATGTTCTCGATGGAGATCAAGAATTGACTGTACCGCGCTGTTGTCGTCGAATACGGAGTTGTGCCAGTGCATGCTACCTACCTCCGATCTAAGCCCTCGTCTCACTTTGGTTCTGGACCTACATCCTCGTGATTGTGGAGTGGAACAGACCCGATCTCCGTTCAAGGTTCGTGAAGACCGACTTTGAGTCTGAGCGCTCGGCGGCCACGACTGCGGTCTCATCACATGGAGCAAAGACTGCTATAGTGTCACTAGCACTGCGGGTCCATTCCAGGACAGGGTCGACATGATACCCACATGACTGGCCCAAAATCACGTTGACGCCAGCTGGTAAAATTCCCAGGCGGTGTCGATATTCAAGTTGACATCATCTATTACTCACAGCTTTATCAATATGGGTACCTGCAGCGATCGGCGTCCTTGTCCTGTTCATACCACACAGCCTCAGAGCGATACATCGCCAACATACGTGGCGCTACTTACGGAACTGCCCGAGAACGTTTCGGAATCTGCATCGTAAACTCGCAACGTAACGGACCTCCGCATGATCAAAAGTCAGGGATGTAAAGTGATGGGATAGACTAACCCCGGCCGTCGTCAGTATGTAGTGGTCCCTGCCCGCCTCTCATCAGGTTTCAGGAACTGCAACCAATGTAACCCTGGCACGTACGTATCCCCGGCTCTTTGGGCCATCCGACGCGTGTTTCTCATCTGTCGGACCGCACCATTCACGTACTCGTCACGAGTCCTACTTTAAATAGGAGTGAGCGGTACTCTGAATGCAATAACTAATAACTAGACGACGGGGATCAACGAGCACGGGAGAAGAGTCATCTCTGCGCAACTGCGGCGATGTGTTGGAATTTCAAGATGCCATGCCAATATGACCAGCGCGTGACGCCAAGAATGCAGCGCTAGAAGATCAAGCACTCATATGACACGAGTTTGGTGCATCTCCCTCGCTACTATCTAGGGCGAATTGTTTTGGCCGCTGGTATTACCACCGGGGTGCTTCCAAAAGGCAAGAACATTCTTGATGACATACCGCATGTCGAAACGCCGGCCGAGCTTCGGTGCCGTTAGGTGAGTTTGCCAGTGAGAGTGACCTGCGCGACAGGGAACCAGAGGTCAGATTACAAAGAAGACTTGGTGTACTTGTGGGTAGCGTGCCTCGTCGGCCCCGGGTGGCCTTGACCAAGTCTTGCATTATCACTTTACCAGTATCCCACGCAGACTCCTGGGGACTGTATTCCCGCTTGATGTGCCATTGGACCTACTCTGAAGAAGACCGAGCGGAACTCTGGACGGAGCGAAGAAGAACTGATCATTTTACGTGGTTTGGCAACGTGCTGGAAGCACTGAGTGGATGTCAAGTGTGCCGAGAATGTAACGTATCGAAGATGCTACAACGTTTTCGGGGCACCGTCTTCCGAGGCATGATTCGTCCTCGATGGCAATGCTGTTCCGGCCACGGCCCATCAGCATCGAGCAGGACAGGACCGTTCTCATAGTACAGCATATGCGGCCTTTAGCACCGTGATCCAGTAGCGGAGTAATCTGTTTGTGATGTTGCTAGCAGCACAGCTGAGATTACAGTTACCAGGTCAGTTCAAGGTTGAACGTTGAGGGATCAATATTCAATGTCATTTCGTATGACCCGATAAGCAGTTCCTCATCTCGTCTAGCTGGGAAAATATTCCGCAATGTACCTTCAGAAGATGCTGTTGCATTGCTTACAGGACGAGGCCATCCACTTCAAGTTGGAGGCGAAGGCTCATTTTTAAGGGGCCAGCCCACTGACTCGGGTAGGCGTCAGGGATGGCGGTGAGTCGTCGGTGAGTCTGGTAGCTATCAAACGTCGGGTGTGTTGACACAAGCTTTCGGCGGATCAAAACCTTGAGCGAGCGTAGAACCTATTGGATCATACTTGCAGGCGGCGGCGACTTCAATTTTATGAAACATAGTGGTATTAGTCACGTGATTCCAGCTATGTCACTTCACTCCGAGTCTTCTCGTACTTGCTGGTAGAAGGCATATTGGAAACCACCGAGACTTCACCTCCACGATAACAACTACGACGATACAGCATCGTCATCGCATTCTCGAGATATGTTCACCCCCTCAGTGGTTGCAAAATTCAACACGGGACCATTTGACGACTCTTTCTTCAACCCGCCGGGCATTGCCAAGTTGAATCGAGATTCAATCGACCACGTCTTGAAATCGCATTTGCGTTTAGATGTTTACTCCCGACGATTGGGTGAATCCGCGTAGTACGTAACGTACTTGCTGGTCCCATCTGCCATTCTTCCCGCCTCCGGCCTTTTACCCTTCCATCCGACGTGGCCGGTAGGCACGGGTAGTCGGCGTGCCGCATTTTCTTCCAGAATACAAACGTCCACTACACTCATTGCCGACTACCCATGCTGCCTCCCGACTGCATCAGATGAGACAGTAATCGTGCCAAGAGGTTGTGGATGTGGGTTCTGCATTAATGCCGGCTGTATCATCTAACGCTTGGAGCCTCGGCTGCGTACTCATCGTGGTCCACGGTTCCAGGCTCCAACCCACCTTTTGCGGATGAGGATGATGTGGGCTTGCTGCTTTGCTATGACCCTCCGCAGATAAGATAAGATAAGGCAACATCAGACGCTCAACGTGGACAATAGTTGCCACATGCAACAATAGGTTCCTCACGCACAGCAACACACCTCGTCAACGTGACTCCAACGCGGCGGTAGTTAGAGGGCTCTTTCGACACCGACATCCTTCTCCCGATACGACATCATCATGAGCAACCGAGGACGTGGCTTTGACAGAGGGAGAGGTGGACCGCGCGGTGGTTATGGCGGGGGAGAAAGAGGAGGTGGAAGAGGCTCTCCAGACACCCGTGGTCGTGGAGGTCCACCTCCACCTTTTCGAGGTAGTGGCGGCAGAGGATTCCAAGACCGTGGTGGACCAAGAGGGCGCGCCCGTGGAGGGTACGTATTCAACTGCTGTTCTTCCTGCTTGATGGCGAATTCGACCCAGGGTCTTCATGCGCGGACAACGAGCAGATATCGACCGCCGCATCGCAGACGACTCGGACAAGGCACTTGTCGCCAAGTTTGCAACACATTCAAAAAGTCCTGACAGCATGCCCTCGCGCCCAGACTTTGGAACGGAAGGGAAAGAGATCAAGCTTCGCACCAACTTCTTCCCTGTCAAAGTGCCCAAAGGTCCTCTATATGAGTATGACGTAGCTATTGCCCCTGTGGCGGGCACTGCTAATCGTCGGGTGAAGAAACGCATTTACCAGCTTGCCGAAGAAACTACGGCATGGAAACAAGCTAATATGACAGGCAGGGTGGCACACGATAACAGCGCCAAACTTATTTCTTCCATCGCCCTGCCACAACCCTTGACGATCAGAATCCCATTCTACGACGAAGACGAAGCTGGACCCAAGGAAGGTGGCAAGGAGTATACACTCACGATCAAGTTTATTCAAGAAATTGACACTTCAAACCTCTTAGGGTATGCTTTCGGCTTTACACGCGATGTCGAACGGTACTTTAACATGCGGTAAACAGTTACTTGGCAGGCCAAGCCCAGTCTCGAGACTATGATCCATTGCCCCTTATTTCTGCCTTGAACCTCATTCTTGCCGCTGCACCGGGGAGGACCGGGGTCATGGTTGGCAGAAATCGGTATTTCTTCCGTACTGCAGCGCAACCAGCCAAGCTGGGGGGTGGCCTTGAGGCGTGGAAAGGGTTTTATTCATCCGTTCGGCCCGTTCACAAGCAGCTGATGGTCAATGTCAATGTTTGCACGACAGCCTTCTACACTCCCGGCAACCTCGCGACTGCGATGATGAATTTCCGGGATCTTTCGTTTGGCGCTCGAATGGAGGTATTTTGTAAGAGTGTTCGGATCAAGACTACACATCTTGGATACAAGAAGACCGTCAAAAAGCTTGCACGACACAACGCAAGATCCTACAAGTTTCAGACACCTGAATATGGACATGTCAGCGTGGAAGACTATTTCAAGCGTAGTACGTTTTACTTTGGCTTCCAACGCAGTGTTCTCTGATTTTACTCCAAGAATACAACATCAAACTGCAATACCCGGACTTGCAGCTCGTCGACGTTGGAGGCCAAAAGGCAAACTACCTCCCCCCGGAAATTTGTGAAATACTCCCAGATCAACCCTTCCGCGGAAAACTGACAGATGAACATACCGCATCAATGATCACTGTGGCATGCCAGCCCCCCAATGTCAACGGAGAGGCGATCGTCCAGCAAGGTCTTTCCAATCTTGGTCTTAAGGTAGCCGGGCCGGAGCTCCAATCTTTCGGTATAACCATCGGCCCGGACATGGCTGTGGTCCCTGGCCGCATCCTGCCGAAACCTGTAATCAGGTACAAGGCTGGTCCTGCCTCCATCGACGACAGAGCGTCCTGGAATCTCAGAGGAGTCAAATTTGCGGAGGGTGCAAAGCTGGACAAGTGGGCCGTTCTTGTGATCAAGGATGGCGGCAGAGACGAGTTCGCCGGCTCTTCGGACCCGCAACTCATTGACACCGTACAGGGGTTCCGAAACATGTGTAACACGAGTGGAATGCAGATCACTAGCAATCCCGCGTACGCGACAGCTCACTTGCCTCGCAGGGATCCATCGGACCCTATGCGCCGGGCAGCTATCGACACTATTAGAACGACGCTCATGGGTATCAAACCGAAGCCTGCTTTGGTCATGGTTATGTTAGCGAGTGGGGATAAGGCCGTGTATGAGGGTTTGAAGCACCTCTGCGACGTCTGGCTAGACGTAGCGACTGTTTGCGTGCAGTCTTCCAAGATTCGCAAAGGAAATCCCCAGTACTATGCGAATGTTGCACTGAAAGTCAACATGAAAATGGGTGGTATCAACCACAAGTTGGATCAGAACAGTGCAAGATGGTTGAACATGGCACCGACCATGATCGTCGGTATGGATGTCACACACCCAAGCCCAGGCAGTGCCGTAGGGACGCGTAAGTCATTTGATCTTCTTGTCTTCAAGTTGTGCCCCGCCTGACACATACCTACGTACTAGCATCCGTTGCAGCTGTTGTTGCAAGCATCGACAACAGTTTTGCACAATATCCTGCTAGTTTGGAGATGCAGGAGTCTAAGAAAGAGGTGTGATGATAACGGCCATAGAGATTGACAACTCAGAGAGTTGACTTCTTTTGAAAGATGGTCACAAATCTCAAGAATATGATGATCGACCGCCTCAAGCTCTTCCAGAAGAAAAACAACGGAAAGCTACCCGAGCGTATTTTGATATACCGTGATGGTGTCTCCGAGGTCCGTCGCCCGTATTCCCTCACTGCATTGAACTCATTACTTGCAGGGGCAATTCAATATTGTCAGAGTAGAGGAGCGGCCCCTGATGTTTGAAGCCTTCAGGACTTTCGGTACTCCCAAGGCCCTATACAAACCCAAACTCACGATCATCATCTGTGGCAAACGTCACCATACGCGCTTCTACCCCACCGAGGAAGAGAATGCCGATAAAGATGGAAATCCTCGACCGGGTACTGTAGTCGATCGTGGTGTGACTGCAATATACGACTTTGATTTTTTCCTACAAGGTTAGTGATCAAGCCCGGAGTTGGCCCGCTGCAACTATGACTGACACCGAATGCACAGCACACGGCGGGTTGCAGGGTACAACCCGCCCCACTCACTATTATGTCGTCCACGATGACATTGGATTCAAAGCAAACGAGATCCAAGGGCTGACAAACACCCTTAGTTATATGTTCGCCCGCGCCACCAAGGCTGTGAGCTTGGTGTCACCTGCGTACTATGCCGACGTGGCTTGCGAGCGCGGCCGATGCTACCTACGCAAGCTGTTCCATGGATTCGTCGGTGGCGGTACAACGACAAGTGGAAGCGAAAGTGCAACAGAACAGGACGTCATAAAAGAAGCACAAAAACTATGGAACAACGGCGTCACGAAATCGGGCCTCAAAGACACTATGTTTTACCTCTGATATCACACTGCCCGGGAACCTTGCCTCTGCATGGCAGTATTTTCTCTTAAATCAACTGGTGTACTCGTATCTCTCATTCATCTGAGCTTGGTTTCTTTTCTTTTTCTGTTTTAAGATTGCATCACTCTCATCCTGGATTGGCCAATGATTGGCATGAAATGTCTCGTACATCACAGTTATCGCGCATTCTATTCGCATTTATGTAGCTCTGTATCTTGGATAGACTTGTCAATGAGTTGGGTATGTGATTGGGTGAATGAAAGCTTTGAGAGGCGGCGATGAATGCAAGCGCTCAGGCTTAGGATGCGCCGCTGGCTTGATAGGCATTCCCATCGTGTACATCTCACGAGGAACTTAGATTTCGATATTGATTGTCGATTTTACACGCCAAGTTCATTGATCATTATATGAAGTGTTCGTCGAGGATCACCCTTGCGTGTGATGTGCCGTCTTCCATCAGGATATACGTCTCGATACCGTCCAGAGGGGACGTCGAGTTAAAAATCATGGTGCGAACACCTCTTCCCCAGTCCGGACCGCTATACCCTCCGTACCTTGGCAACGTGAAAACCAATCACTTTTCGAACGAGTAAAGGCAGGGTGGAAGGGACTCACCCTGAATGCTTTCCGAAACAAAATATCGCATTATATGTTGGCTCACGGGCGCACCATTCGTCCCCATGATCTAGCATAGTTTACCGAATTTTAATTCTCATTCGTCAAAAACGAATGTTCTTACCGTGACCAGAGACGACAGCGCGTAGGTTCTTCACGTTAGTATTCAATGAGGACCAAAAGGGGGTGTCTTTTCCAAGTGACGTGGGATCAAGCGAGGCTTGCGTCGAACCCACTCCTATTGTATCCGCTATTTGAATCGCTCAAGCTTTATGTGCAATGAAATGCGAACAGGGATCGTACCATCCAACCCAGG